>JAPYYJ010000125.1:0-25565 GCA_028533885.1 Nasua narica | reverse complement strand
GGAGGCTCAGTGCAGAGAAACCACCCGGAGGAATGGGCTACGAGCTCTTTACTGAGCTAGAAGACATAATGCAGCACACCCCTGGAAAGATCCTGTTCCTCTGGGAACCCCTGCCCTTCTCTTTTCCCTCCAAAGCCACTGATCTCTTTCCCTAGGACCTTCCCCTCACCTCTCCTCCTGCAGCAGTCCCAGGGGGAACTCTAGACTTCCTGGGAGGGGGAGGGGGCGATGGAACTTTCTGCCACCAGGGGGAGCTAGAACACAGGCCATGCAAGTTGACCTGCAAGATGCTGTGGTCCTCCCCTTCGCTGACCCCAGGGCCTCAAGTCAAGTGGGCCACCTTCCTCGTCAAACTCTCCACCTCTGTGTCCAAATTCAATGCAACCTAAGTGAGATTGGCACAAAGTGGTGAACGTCTCCTTCACCTCTATGGACCTACATACCTCTATTGGCTGAGCACTAACAGAAGTAGTGTTTCCAGAATCCCTCCTGCTTGTATTTCCTCCCCCCAACCAGAGGGGAAACAGACAACCCCAGAAATCCCATGGCCAAAGACTTCCTCCAATCATCTTAGGGAGCACATTGGCAAAGCACATTCCCAAACCGTCGGCTAGACTCAGGGAGAGCAAAGAGGGGGCTGGAAAAAGAAACCAAAGCTTCCTAGGAAGTGAAAAGGACTGGTCCGATTGCCCTAGGAAATTGGAAGGATCTTTGGAAAGGAATGCTCTTTCCTCCAATGAGTCAAGACGCATATACGGACACGAACAATGGACTTCCATTGGGAAGGAGAAGTCCATTGGGTCTCCCTGTCGGTTTGGAGGACTTGTTCCTATCTGGTTTTCACCAAAGCCCCATCCATCCACAAAGGATTGAATCCAATGTTTTGAAAGACCCCAAAAAGAGAGAGGAGTTCCAGTCTCAGTGGACTTGTGCAGGTTTCTGCTCAGAAGCTTCTAAGTATTCCTGAAAAGTTGCCCTGAGAGAATCCCCAGGATTGTCCTTGGGCAAATGGAGGTGGATGTGTCCCCAAAGGTCATGCTCTTCATAGGCTCCTTTGGATGGCATGAAAACTTAGAACATTGAAAAAGGGTACAGTGCATTGCCTAAAAACCATCGAGGGGAAAAGAGTGGAAGCATGGGATGGACCTATGGGAAAGGTTCCTTGAGGAACACACTGAGGATTCATCCATGAAGGGCAGAATTTTGAAAACATCCAGCCCTTCCAAGGATTCATGGAGCCCCTAAGATTTGGATCAATGGGACTTTCTGGAAGGCCAATGGAAAGGTTCATTCAGGAAGTGAAAAGAAAGACATACCCTGAAAGGCACTTAAGAATATTCTGCCCATTTGGGGATTGAGCAAGTTCTCAGAGGCAGCCTCCGAGAACACGGGTGTGATGTTCCAATTTTCATCTTGCCACTAGGAAAGGAAAACATTGCCTTGAGTTAGCCAATGAGTTCAACCCAATGCAACAGAAAGCCTAGAAGCTAGGGAAGTGATGTGCATCCAGGTTCTTCGTTGAAGACCTCCTCCAAGGACACAGTGCTGTTGTGAGCCTCGGGACCAGCGGCGTCGGAAAGCATGGGATCATGCCCTCCCACGTGAGTCAGGGCCATTCCCTGGCTGGCTGTGTGACCCGCAGACCCCCTTCCTTCCCCTTCCCCTTCCCCATTCAGAGCCTTCATTCCCTGGCCTGCCCATGGGTCTGCATTCCAAAATGGCTACTCCATGTCTAAATCTTGCCAACGGAGGCATCTTCTTCAGTGGATTCCACAAGCCTTTATATTGTCCGGGGTTTGGAATGAAATCAAAACAGAACTGGGAAGAGCATGAAAATCCAGTCCCCAGAAGCATGAATTTCCTCCCTGGCAATCGTGAATATTTTGTGGGGATTATTTCAGCAATCCTTTCCATGAATAGGCTTGGAAATTCCTAAGCTAGAACAATGTTGGAAGAAATGGGATCTTTGACGAATCTGTTCCATGGAATCTGAGCAGAAGCCAAGCATGCTACCTCAAGGCCACCCCTTGCAAGCCTCCTGCGCGACCCTCCACGGTGAATCCTAGGCAGAGGACCCAGGGAGGACCCTAAGGCTCTGGAGAATGGTGAGGCCCCTCACTGAAAGAATCCCAGTCCCTCAAGAACGACGGGGAGGAAAACCCACTGCAGACCTGCCTTGCACTGTCCAGAGAGGGAGAATCCAATGGCTATCGGGTTCAACCCCTGAGATTGGGAAGCTACAACAGCCATTTGCCTGCCTCCACAGATCAAGATCCTGACTTCTGTTGAGTCGATGGAGCCCTCATCCCAGGGTAGAAAAACATGGAGATTGGAATCCAAGAACCCCAAAATCATGACTTTTCATGCGAAGGAAGTGGGACCTTGACAGGTGACAGGGGAATGTTCCAACCTTCCCTGAAGCCTTCACACTTATCCCTCTTTCTGTCTGCCTCTCTGCCTACTCTGTCAAATAAATAAATAAAATCTTTAGCAAATAATAAGTTGAAAAGAGAGCTTCTATGACCCTGCAATTGCACTCCTGGGTATTTACCACATTGATACAGATGTAGAGAAAGTAGCACCATCTGCATCCCAATGTTCAAAGCAGCAGTGTCCGTAATAGCCAAATGGTGGAAAGAGCCTAGATGTCCTTCAACAGTTGAATGTATAAATAAGATATGGTCCATATGTACAAGGGAATATTACTCAGCCATCAGAAAAGATGAATACCCACCATTTGCATTGACATGGTTGGAACTGGAGGGGATGATGCTGAGTGAGATAAATCTAGCAGAGAAAGACAAGTATCCTATGTTTTCGCTCATACATGGAGTATAAGGAATAGAATAGAGAACCACAGGGAGAGGGAGGGTAAACTGAAGGGGAAGTAATTAGAGAGGGAGACAAACCTTGAGAGAGTCTGGACTCTGGGAACCAAACTGAGGGTTACAGAAGGGAGGGGATGGGAGATGTGGTAGCTGAGTGACAGGTATTAAGAAGGATACATGTTGTGATGCGCACTGGGTGTTATAGGCCACTAATGAATTACTGAACCCATTAAAATCTACTGAAGTACTCTTTGTGGGCTAATGAATGTAAATTTTAAAAATTCAATTAAAAAAATAAAAATAGGACTAAAGCAGAAATCATATGTAATTGAGAGGGCTCTGTGCTCCTGGAGGCAGAGCTAGCAGCCACAGCCATGGTCTCTGGCGGTCAGGGGACTGGAGGTCTGAAAGGTGACTCGGCGCACCCCTGCCCCTGAAGACCCATGGCCGTGGCAGGTGCAGGGACTGGGAGGGAAGACTCCATCAGAGGCCATCCTGGCTCCATGGCTGCTGCAGGGCCACTCCCAGCCACCCAGACGGTGTCTGCCTAGGGCGAGGAAGAAAACCTTGTCCTTCGATCGTTCTTTTTAAAGATGGTTGCTCAGCATGGACACAGAAAAACATCACTGGAGCTGTTCACAGCTGCAAATGACTCAGAAGTTATCAAAATGTAGTGAGCAGAAAGAGAGGACCTTGTGTCCTCAGGCAGGCCTCCTGTGTGCTGGCACAGCTTGGGCCCTGGACATACCCATGTGGGCAGGGCTGGGCTCCACGGTCTCTCTCGAGGGGACAGATGTAGGAACCTGCTCTGACAGCTCTGCTCAGGACAGCACCCGGATGGAGACAGAACAGCCCCTCATGAGTCCCAGATGTCCTGGTGAATCTTGGGGACGGCCCAAATCTCAGCTTCTTCATGACAGGAACAGGGGGCACAGCAGCCCATCCGCCGCGGGTCCCACAGGTCCTCAGGGGACAGCACCTTGGTGGGCTGGTGGTCCAGCAGGTAGCTGTTCAAGTGACTCTCATCACGCCGCACAACCTCGATCCCATTGGCCAGGTCGACCCCCATTGCCTGGTGACAGGCCAAGGTCCATCAGTGAACCCCCACCGCCAACCCTCCAAAAAGGGCCCCATGGAGAAACATCGCCCTGGTCCCTGAGGAATGTGGGCCTACTACTGTGACTGACGCTGGTAGCCGAAGTCTTCACAGGTCACCCGGTAGAAGCTGGGGTGCAGGGTGCCAAAGAGGGGGGACAGGATCTCCATGTCCACATGATCGCAGAACCTCACGTCCACATCCCCACACACCAGGTCGTCCACTTCATGGAGGAAGTGCTGCTCACGGAAGCGGCGGACCATCGCCAGGTGCTGCATGGATGCACCCTGCCAGTGTGGGGCGCCAGGGACCTCAAGGACCACCACTCTCCAGCCCTCGCAGGGGGGACACACAGGCCCTGCAGCTCACTGGTCAGTGAGGACCTAGAAGGTGACCCTGTGAACCACCATGATGAGCTTCTCTGTCCTCCACAAGAACAAGTCCAGAAAGACCACCTAGCTATGGGGATGAGGGACAAGGTGGGAGGAGGGTCACTGTCAGAGGTTGGTGGCAGGACCCCAGAGCTGGGGGCCACGGACGTGTGCACTTTCTTCAAGGGGGCAGGCCCTGGGCTGCTTTAAGAAACAGCCACTCTCCCAGCCTGTCCTGAGCAAGTCTGCTCGCGGGGCCTCCCTACCTTCTGCTCCCAGAGATGGGGGCCATCAACACCCCATCATATGAAAGGGAGCCTGAGGCTTCGCGGGCAGGAAACTGACCCCACAGTCAGCATGCTGCAGCCAGGAACAGTCCCCCTGTGCCAAGCTCCCAGGCAAACCCAGCAGCAGGTGCCCTCCCCTGGCCTGCCCCCTGCACGTCCTGTCCCCACCTGCCAGGAGTGGAGCACCTCTGGGAACAGCCATCCGTTCTATGGCCTACAGACTGGATAGGATCAGCAGGGCTGGGCTCCTGCCCCACTTTGCTTTGAGTGGGCTGTCGCTGGCCCCCGAGCTCTCTCCACCCCCATAGCATCGTCCCTTGAAGGCTCCTGGGCCTCTTGATAACAAGGTCCATCAGTCAACCACTGCTATCCCTAGGAGTGGTCAGCCACGAACTCCCCCAGATCAGGAATCAGGTCCAGCCCGTGGCCAGGGAAGGTGAAAGAGGACCGCTGGAAGAAGAAGGGGCTTACTTAGGCCACAGCCGTGAGTCCAAGACTGGAAGCTTCCAGGTCCATGGCTATATCTCCCTGGCCCCAAGCAGTTGGAAATCTTGTCTCTCTGGGAGGATGACCTGTGGGGACAGCAGCTCCTCCATGGTCAGCAAGGGTGGTGAGCCCCTCAGAGATTGATTTTTTAAGGTTTTATTTATTTGACAAAGAAAGAGACAGCTAGAGAGGGTACACAATTAGGGGGAGTGGGAAAGAGAAGCATGCTCCCCACTGAGCAGGGAGCCCGACATGGTAGAGTTCGAGCCCAGAACCTCAGGATCACAACTCTCATGAGTCGAAGGGAGATTCTGAATGACTGAGCCACCCAGGGACCCTGAGACTGATTTTTACACACAGGCACTAAGGCAACTGCCCTGGCAGATTAGTAAAGCACTCACACAGGGAAAGTGGGCACTCTATTTATTTATTTATTTATTCTTTATTTATTTATTTAAGGTTTTATTTATTTATTTGACAGAGAGAGAGAGAGATCACAAGTAGGCAGAGAGGCAGGCAGAGAGAGAAGAGGAAGCAGGCTTCCCACTGAGTAGAGAGCCCGATGCGGGCCTCTATCTCAGGACCCTGAGATCATGACCTGAGCCGAAGGCAGAGGCCTTAACCCACTGAGCCATTCAGGTGCCCTGGACACTCCATTTAAATAGGGGACAAGGCCACACACCCTGCAGACATGAGTCAGGTCACCAGGAGGCAAGTCCAAGTCCAGCCAATGGGGGGACAAGCCAGACATGAAGCAGGGGGAGAGAAGAGTGCTCCTAGAAGAGGGCAGAGAGAATGTAAAGGCTTGGAGTTGACCAGAGGCACATGTGGGATGACCACACACGTGGGAGGTTCATGGGGGTCAGGGGACTATGGTGAGAGAGGTGAGGTTGGAGAGGACGGGCAGCTGGGGAGTGGATCACAGAGAGGCTCAAAGGTTATGTTCTGAAAAAATCACTCTGCTGGTTACCGGAGAAAAATGGGCTCTGTGCAGCAACAGACATGGAGGCCCTGAGCCTAACCCCTAGCCCTAATCCTAATCAACATCATGCTTCATTTGGAGGACTGACAGCCCTACTCTGAAATCACAAACAGGTCCATCATTCTGGCTTTCACTCCTTGCTCGGTATTGGACTGAAAGTTCTACCCAGAACAATAAGACAAGAAATAAGGAATCCATATGTGAAAGGAAACAGTAGAACTAGGTCTCTTCAGAGACCAGAGATGGCATCACCTTCTATAGAGAGCTTCCTAAAGAATCCACAAAAAATGTTTACAGCCAGTTCCCTAATTCTGCAAAGTTACATGGCAAAATATCAGTACACAAAAATCTCTCTGATTTGTATACATTAGCAATGAATCATCCAAAAACAAATTTAAGAAAACAATTCCATTTTAGGAAATGTCAACATTGACAAAATACTTAAGAATAGTTGTAATCAAGGTATAAGTCTTGTACACAGAAAATTACAAAACATTACTGAAAGAAAGTAAGGGAAACCTAAATAAATCTGAGGACACCCCATGGTGATGAAAAGACACACTAGGAATAAGATGGCAAGAGTACACAATGCAATATGGAAATTCCATGTGTTTCCAAGAAATGTCACAAAGGCCTTTGGGAAGAAATGCACAAGCTAATTGTAACAGTCTAATGGAATTTTAAGGGACCACAAAATAGCCCAAAACTGTCTTGAAAAAGAAAATCTAAGGTGAAAGGTCATACTTCCAAAGTTCTAACCTTAATACAAAGCAACAGTAACTAAAACATCCTGACACTGTCGTAAACATATGCATACACCCTGAAACAAATACATTATGTGGTAATTAGTTGAATTTAGATTTTTTTAAAAATTGTAAAGAAATGTTTTTTAAAGTATGCATACAGATCAGTGGGATTTAATTGACAGCCCAGAAATGAACCCCTTCATCTAGGGTTCTCTGAATTTTGACAAGGGTGGATAACATTACACTGGGGGGACGGAATGGTCTTTTCAACAAACACTGCTAGACAATCAGCTATCCAGGTACAGAGGAAAGGATCTGGATCCTTACCTCACACCACATATAAACATTAACTCAAAATAAGTTAAAGGCTTAAATGGAAGAGGTAAAGTATAAACTCTAGAAAAAACAAATGGGGATAACTTTTCCTAACCTTGGATTTAGCAAAGCTTTCAGATCTGACATCAAAGCATAAGAAGGGAAAGAAAAAATTGATAAAATAATATCCTCAGAATTAAAAATCTGTCCTAGGTGCCTCTGTGGCTCAGCTGGTTAACCTTCTGACTCTTCATTTTGGCTCAGATCATGATTGAACTCCATGTCAGGCTCCATATTGAGTGTGCGGCTTGCTTAAGTTTCTCTCTCCTTCCCCCTCTGGCACTGTCCACTCGCATACTCTCGCTCATTCACTCTTAAAAAAGAAATTAAAAAAAAATTATTTAATCTTTGTACATCAGAAGATACTATCCAGAAAGTGAAAAGACAGCCCTCAGAATGGAAGGAAATATTATTTATCTAATTAGAGTCTGTTGCCCAGAATATGTAAAGAGCTTTTACAACTCCTCAACCAAAAGACTACCCCATTTTAAAAATGGATGAAGGATTTGGATAGACCCTTCTCTGGAGGAATCATACGAATGGTGAATAGCACATGAATAGATGTGAAACATCATTGGTCATTATGGAAATGAAGATTTAAACCAGTTCGATGTCCTTTTACACAAATAGAATCACTAGGATCAAGAAAACTAAAAATAACAAAAGGATGTTGAGAAACCGAAACCTTTAAATCTCACTTGTGAAACATGGTGCAGTCCACGTATAAAATAGTGTGGCATTTATTCAAATAGATCAAAGCAGAATTACCATATGGTTCAACAATTGTACTCCTAGATATATACCCCCAAAATTGAAAACACTGGTTCAGACAAACAAAAATGTACAGGAATATTTATAGCAACAGCGTTCACAATAGGCAAAACCCAGAAACTATGCAAATGTCCATCCATAGGGTAAAGGATAAAAAAATAAGGGAGATCCATCAATGGCAATCTTGTTCTGCCCTAAGAAGGAATGAAGTAATAGGGTTCATTTGTGGGGAAAATAATATGGTGGTTCCTTAAAATAGGCAACACAGAATTCCAATGAAACCTAGGTGCCCCCCAAAATTGAAAGTAGAAGTACCCTTATTCAGAGCACATTTTGCACAACAGCCAAAAGTGGAAGCCACTCAAGTGTTCACTGACAGATGAATGGATAAACAAAATGTGGTTTATACACTATAGAACACGATTCAGCCTTAAAAACAAAGGGAGTTTGGACACAGGCTACAACACGGGTTGAACCCGGAAGTCATTACACTGAGTGAAATCAGCCCATCACAAAAAGACAGAAACTGTATAATTCCACTTGGATGACATGTCCGGGACACAAAGTTAGAGGTGGCTGCAGGGGCCGAAGCGAAAGGGCAATGGGGAGTGGTCTCCCTAGAGAGAATGAAAAACTTAAGGAGAATGATGCACAATGGTGGGAATTCAGCTAAGGCCAGAGAACTGGGTACCTGAAATGTTTTAAGGGGTCAATGTTATTATGTTTAGTCACCATAAAAAGTGAATGAAGGACTGATGCATGTCACAATGGATGGACACTGAAAACAACCCCAGTGACATAAGCCATATAGAAATGCCACTCAGATTGGAGCCATCTGTGCTCCTTAAATCCATCAAGGTTACCCAAATAAGGGAACGTCCTGGAAGAAGTTCCCAAAGAAGAAAACTGGATTCGAATGGAAAAGACATTTCAGACCATCCAAGAGGGGGAGACAGCTGAAGTGGGCCTGTAGTCTGGGTTCAAAGATGGGAACCGTCATGATTTCCTGACTTGGGGTTATGTATGAGCTCCGTGGGACAGCGTCCCTCTTGGAGGTAAAAATATACCTAAGAAGCCTGTGTGAAGTGGCAAATGTGGTAAAGAAAGGACAGCTGGGGAGTGTGAGTGTGCAGATAAAGCGTGTTTGTGCTGCTGTGACAAGTTACTGAGCATTTGAAATGACTGCTGAGTAAATGGCGGCTGTTTGGTCCGAAATCCAACATTAATTCAACAATACATCAGGAGAATCACACATCACCATCTGCTGGGAGTTATTCCAAGGGAGGCAAGGATGATCTCACATGTGCACGTTCATCCATGGGATGCACCACCTTAACAAATTAAAAGACAAAAATCCTAGGGTTGTTATAATGGATACAAAAAGAACACTTGACAAATTCAATATGCATTTCTGAAAAAGACTCTAACCCATCTGGGTACTGAGTGAACATACCTGGACCAAACAAAGGTCATATACGAAAAGGCCACAGCTGACGTTATACTCAAGGGTGAAATGCTGAAAACTTTTCCACTACCAGTAAGAACAAGAGAAAGATGCCCACTCTTACTGCTTTCAATTATCATCGTATTGAAAGCCCTAGCCAAACCATTTAGACAAAAGACAAAACAAAAAAAGATAGGAAATCTAAATAGGAAGTAAAAATGGTCACTATTCGCACATGACATGATACAATATCATGGATTTAGAAATATCTAAAGAGCCCCCCACACACACACACACAAAATACCTGTTAGAACAATCAAGTTCAGTAAAGCTGGAGGATACAAAGTCAATATACAGAGACCTGTTGCATTACTTTATTTAAAATAATGTATTTATTTCACACACACACACACACACTCACACACACACTCACACACATACGGGGAGAGAGAGAGAGAGAGAGAGCAAAAGCAGGGGGAGCAGCAGGGAGACAGGGAAAAACAGACTCCCTGCTGAGTAGGAAACCCAATGCTGAGCTCATTCCCAGAACCCCAGGATCATGCCCTGACCTGAAGGCAGACACTTAACTGACTGAGCCACCCAAGTGCCCTAACTTGTATTTCTATATACTGATGACAAACTTTCACCAAGAGAAATTAAGAAAGCAATGCCTTTGACAATTGCATCAAACAAACAAACAAAAATAGGAATGTAAGAATACCAAAACCTGGTATACTGAACACATCGTGGAAAAGTAAGGAAAAACACGTGCGTGTTAGCAGGTGAATGTATGGGCCAAAGATTTGGAAGATGACACAAATAAATGGAAGCATACACCATGTTCATGAACTGGAAGAGTTAAGAATGTTCCCATGTCCACTGTACCCAAAGCAATCTACAGATGGGATGAAATCCCCATCTGAATTCCAACAGCATTATTCAAAGAAATAGAAGATAGTCCTACAATTCATATGGAATCACAAAAGACCCCAAATACCTAAAGCAGTCTGGAGAAAGAAGAAGAGAGGCAAAGTCCAAGGTGGCAGAGAAGTAGGAAATCTTCCTTTCATCTGTTTCAAGGAATTTAGCTAGAGAGCTACCCAACCATTCTGAACACCTGCAAATTCAAGCAGAGATCCAAAAGAAAAGAATAGCTCCAACTCCACAAACAGAAAAGCGACCACTTTCCACAAGGCAGGAGGTATAGAAAAGTGAGTCTAAGTCACTAGGTGGGAAGATAAACCTTGGTGGGAGGGAGCCTCTGTCAGATGGCTCCCGCCAAGTGCTAGGGGCAGCAGAGCCCCAAATTGGAATTTTTGAAGTCTGCTCTGGTGAGGGATGTCGTTCTGGAGGCTAAACAGCGGGTGGAAACCTCAATGGGACAGTGTAGTCTTGGGATCCTCAGGGTCCCAGGAAGACGAGGGGGGCTTGAGGGCAGCAGAAGCCCCAGGTATAAGAGCAGGAAGCCGGTTGTAAAGAGTGAGCCTGGGAGAGGGCTCTAAGCCAATGGCTGCCATAAACTGGGATCCTCAGCACCTCCTGGCCACTGCTCTTTGAGAAGGGGCCCAAGAAGCAGCACAACTGGGGAAAGTTCCCATCCTCCCCCAGGAGGAGTGGTGCCTGAGCATGCTGCAGGAGTCTGCTGGGTTTGGAGACTCCACACGGGGTCATGTGCCACAGATAGAAATGCTCGGTCACAGGTCCAGTGAGCACAGAATGTGGACAGAGACCAGGGAGACACGCAGGATTGACCGCTTTTACAGGAGAGTGCACTGAGGAGTGGGGGTCCTGAGCTCTCAGCTCCAGGGCCAAAGATGGGGAGGCCGCCATGTTCATTCTCATCCCAAAAGATGGGGATCATTCCCTGCATATTCTCAGACCACAATGCTTTCAAAATGGAACTCAATCACAAGAGGAAAGTTGGAAAGAACTCAAATACACGGAGACCAGAAAGCACCTTACTAAAGAAGGAATGGGTCAATCAGTCAATTCAAGATGAATTTTAAAAGTTCATGGAAATACATGAGAATGAAAATACAACTGTTCAATATCTTAGGGAAGCAGCAAAGGCAGTCCTGAGGAGGAAGTATAGAGCACTGCAAGCCTTTCTCAAGAACCGAGAAAGATCTCAAATAAGGTTGCAACCTAACCCAACACCTAAAGGAGCTGGAGAGAGAGCAGCATAGAAAGCCTAAACCCAGAAGGAGAAAAGGACTAAGAACGATTGAACAGAAATTAGAACTAAGAACGATTATAACAGTATCCTAATCATCTGAGTAGAAACAGAAAGAATAGTACAACAGATCAATGAAAGTAGGAGCTAGGTCTTTGAAAGCATTAAGACGATCGATTCACCCCTGGCCAGACTCCTCCAAAGGAAAAGAGAAAGGACCCAAATCAATCAAATCATGACACAAGAAGGAGAGATCACACGCTACACCAAAGAAACACACAGCATTATAAGAACATCCGATAGCCACTCTGTGTCAACACATCGGGCAGTCTCGAGGAAATGGATGCATTCCCAGAAAGAGAGAAACGACCAAAACTGAACCAGGAAGAAAAGGAAACCTAAAGAGACCCATAATCAGCAAGGAAATGGAAGCAGTCATCAAAAATCCCCCAGGAAACAAGAGCCCAGCGCCAGATGGCTTCCCAGGGGAATTCTACCACACATTTAAAGAAGAATTAATACCTCTTCTCAAACATTTCCAAAAAATAGAACTGGAAGGAAAACTTCCAAACCCTTTTGATGAGGCCAGCATTACCTTGATCCAAAAACCAAAGACCCCACCCAAAAGGAGGATTACAGACCACTATCCCTGATGAAGATGGATGCAAAAATTCTCACCAACATACTAGCCAATAGGATCCAGCAGTACATTAAAAGGATGATTCACCACAACTAAATCAAATTTATTCCTGGGGTGCAAGCGTGGTTCAACAACCTCAAATAAATCCATGGAATACATTACCTTCATAAAAGAAAGAACAAGAACCATACGATCCTCTCAATAGATGCAGAAAAAGCATTCAACAAATTAAAGCATCCTTTCTTGATCAAAACTCTTCAACGCGGAGGGAAAGAGGGTACGTACCTCCACATCATAAAGGCCATCTATGGGAAACCCACAGCGAATATCATTCCCAATGGAGAAAACCTGAGAGTTTTTCCCTTCAGGTCAAGAACACGACAGGATGCCCATTCTCATCACTATTGTTCAACAGAGTCTTGGAATTCCTAGCCTTACCAATCAGACAACAAAAAGAGGTAAAAGGCATCCAAATTGGCAAACAAGAAGTCAAACTCTCACCCTTTGCAGACAATAGGATACTTTCTGTGGAAAACCCAAAAGACTCCACCCCAAAATGGCTAGAACTCATCCAGGAATTCCGTAAAGTGGCAGGAGATCAAATCAATGCACAGAAATGAGTGACACTTGTCTACAGCAACAATGCAACAGAAGAAAGAAATTAACGAGTCCATCCCATGAATAGTTGCACCCCAAACCATCAGATACTTAGGAATCCATCTAAAGAAGCAAAGGATCTGTACTCAGAAAACTAGAATAGTCATGAAAGAAATGGAGGAAGATACAAAGAAGTGGAAAAACATCCCATGCTCATGGATTGGAAGAAAAAATACTGCGAAAATGTCTATGCTACCCAGAACAACCCACAGATTCAATGCAATCCCTATCAAAATACCATCCAGATTTTTCACAGAACTGGAATAAATAACCCCCAAATTTGTATGGAAGCAGAAAAGACCGCCAATAGCCAAAGGGATGTTGAAGAAGAAAACCAAAGCTGGTGGAAACCCAACTGCAGACTTGAAACTTTATTACAAAGCTGTAATCATCAAGACAGTATGGTACTTTTCCAAAAACAGACCCATAGATCAATGGAACAGAATAGAGCAACCAGAAATGGACCCTCAACTCTAGGGTCAACTCATCTTCCTCAAAGCAGGAAAGAATATCCAATGGAAAAAAAAAAAAGTGTCTTCAATAAATTGTATTGGGAACATGGGACAGCCACATGCAGAAGAATGAAACTGGACCATCTCCATATACACAAAAAATAGGCTCCAAATGGATGAAAGACCTCAAGATTAGACAGGAATTCATCCAAATCCTAGAGGAGAACAGAGGCAGCAACTTCTTTGATCTCAGCCAGAGCCACTTCTTGCTAGATGGGTCTCCAAAGGTGAGGGAAACAAAAGCAAAAATAAACTGTTGGGATTTCATCAAGATAGAAAACTTTTGTACAGCAAGGAAAGTCAACAAAACCACAAGACAAGAAACAGAACGAGAGAAGATATTTTCAAATGACATATCAGATAAAGAGCTAGTATCCAAAATCTAGAAAGAACTTACCAAATTAAACACCTACAGAACAAATAATCCAATCAAGAAATACGCCAAAGACAGGAACAGACATTTCTCCAAAGAAGACATCCAAATGGCCGACAGACACATAAAAAAGTGCTCAACATCCCTCGACATTAGGGAAATACAAATCAAATCCATAATGAGTACCACCTTACACGAGTCAAAATGGCTAAAAAGAACAAGTCAGGAAAGGACAGGTGTCGGTGAGGATGTGGAGAAAGGGGAACACTTTCTATTGTTGGTGGAAATGCAAGCTGGTGACACCACCCTGGAAAACAGTGTGAAGGTCCTCAAGAAGTTAAAAATAGAGCAACCCTACAAACCTGCAATTGCTCTACTGAGTATTTACCCCAAAGATACAAATGTAGTAATCTGAAGGGGCACCTGCACCCCAATGTCTATAGCAGCAATGCCGACAATAGCCAAAGTATGCAAAGAGCCCTGACATCCATCGACAGATGAATGGATATATACAGAAAAATAGTCCAATGAATATTACGCAGTCATCAAAAAATGAAATCTTGCCATTTGCAATGACATGAATGGAATGAGAGGGTATTATGCGAAGTGAAATAAGTCAACCAGAGAAGGACAATTATCATATGATCTCATTGATATGTGGAATTTAAGAAACAAGACAATAGATCATAGGGGAAAAGAGGAAAAAAGGAACAAAGATGAACCAGAGAGAGAGAAAGCATAAGAGACACTTAAACTCAGGAAACAAACTGAGGGTTTCTGCAGGGGAGGTGAGTGGGGGAACGGGGTGGCTGGGTGATCGGCATCGGGGAGGGTATGTCCTGTGGTGAGCACTGTGTGCTGTGTAAAACTGAAGGATCTCAAACATGTATCCCTGAAACAAATAATCACATTATATGATCATAATGAAAAAGAAGTGAAAGAAAAAAATTAGGATACAAATGTAAACTAAGTAAAAATAAATAAATAAATAATATCACTGATAGAAAGAAAGAATGAATCAAAGCAAACAAGCAATCAAACGAACTGGAGTCACCACACTCTAATTTCAAGCTAGATTACAAAACTTGTCGTCAAATCAGTATGGTACTGGCATAAAAACACAGGTCAGTGGAACACAATAGAAAGCTCAGAAACTGATAATCATAGTACTTTTGGCAAGGTTTATTCTTTAGTATGTTAAAGGTATATTTAAACTTAGCTCTGATAGAATTATTAACTCTGAATGGGAATTAATAATATTTATGTCCTGTTCCAATGTTTGTTTCCAATAAATGCATTTCTTTAAACATGCTATTTTATATAAATATATATTATAAAATAATCCACATTTTTAAGAGAAATTAAATTCACTTTAATAAACCCACCACCGAAAAGAAAATAGACATATCCATCATCACAACTGAGAACATCACAAAAGACAGTCAGACACAATCTGATATCTGATGGAAGAATATGATACTACTTATGTAGTTCTGCCCAAATGTTCAACACATTGAAAGCTATAGATTCAGCTACTCATTTACAAAAACACAGATGTCAGAGAAAAGTCCTAACAAAGAGTACGAAGGCATCACTAATGAAGTCCACACTGCATATATTCTGACAGGAAAAATATTTTCCCAACAAATAAACTATAAGACGAGAAGGAGAGAGAGAGAGGAGAAACAGAAGAGAAGAGATGGAGGGAGGAAGGGAGGAAAGAAAGAAAGAAAGAAAGAAAGAAAGAAAGAAAGAAAGAAAGAAAGAAAGAAAGAAAGAAAGAAAAGGAAAGAAAAGGAAAAAAAAGGAAAAAAAAAGGAAAGAAAGAAAGAGAGAAAGCAACCTCAGTAGCTAACCCATACTTGTGTGGTCTTAACTTATGACACAGCAGCAGAAAATATACAATGGGGAAAGGATTGTCTCTTCAGTGAATGGTACTGGGAAAACTGCACAGTAAATGTAGAAGAACATGACTGGATCACTTTCTTACGCGCACATACAAATTATGAATGAATGAATGAATGAACGAATGAATGAATGAATGACTTGAATATAAGCACGGAATCCATAAACCTCCAAGAAAACACAGGTAGTAAGTTTCACGATATTGGTTTTGGGAAGAATCTTTTATATCAGACACCAAAAGCAAAGGCAACAAAAGCAAAAATAAAGAAGTGGAACAACATCAAACTAAAATTTCTCCACAACAAAATACGGAGAAGGCAACCTACCCAATGAGAAAAAATATCTGTACATCATATGTGTGAAAAGAGGCTAACATCCAAAATACACAAACCTGAATAAATCCAAACAAATCCAAATCCAAACAAAAACTGAATAAAAACTGGGAAGACTATGTGAATAGATACTTTCCAAAGATAACATACAGGGCACCAACAGACAGAAAAAGTGGTTCAACATCACTAATTGTTGTCAGGAAAACTTAAGTCAAAACTACAATTAGCTATCACCTCACAACTGTTGGAATGGCAATCGTTCCAGACAGACACTAGGTGTCTCAAGGGTGTGTAGATAAGGGGACCCTGTGCACTGCTGGTGGGGATGGAAATTGGTGCAGTCACTGTGACAAACACTGTGGGGGTTCCAGGGAAAAATTAATACAACTACCCCATGACCTACTAACTGCTCTACTGAGTATTTCTTTGAAGAACACAAAACACTCCCTCTGAAAGAGAGATGCACTCCCATGTTCACTGCAGCGTTATTCACAATAACCAGACATGGAAATGTCAACCTGGGAGCATCATGCTAAGTAACTCAGACACAGAAAGACAAACACCCGAGGCTCTCGTGGACATTCCACATGGAATCCAAAAAGTACTGAATGCATACACAATGAGAACGGATGGGTGGTTGCCAGACTCAGGGAAGGGGGAAAGGGGTGCAGGTGGTCAAAGGTGCCATGTTTGAGTGATAAAATGCACAAATCATGGAATGTTCTGTGCAGCATGGAGACTACAGCTAACCCTGCAGGATGGGGTCGAGGCTCCCCCTCGACTTGAAAGTACAGTGTTCCTAGGAAACCTCTCACTGCAAAAATGGCGTAAACGGAAAAAGGAATTACCATTCATTTCTACAGGAAAATGAGTGAGCATGCTCAGACGCCCGAAGTTCTTTGGCTCTTCTTAGGTCTCAGGAAATGACATCCTAACGGATGTCCCAAATAAATGCAGACAGAGCACAACAGATGCTCACGGACACAATGCAAAGTGCTGGCGGCTGGATGCGGAGAGCAGGGCCCAGGAAGGACCTGGTTGGGGTGCATGCCGCCCATGTAGTGGGTCCCCACAAAACAGATGCTGAACGTTATGCCTACTTTTTGACTTTTTTTCATAAGAGGGAAATCCTCTTTAGGTTTCTTCCTGGGACTGGAAGCTGGGCAATAGCGTAGATCTTTCCAAAAAGCCAAGTGTCTTACCATGAACTTTGATAAAAGTGGGGGAGACTTGTTCTTGAAAGTTGCTGAGGAGGCAGAAGTTCAAAGTTCTCTAGGACACAAACTTCAGCGGATCCACTATGAAAGGCACCTTCCTCAGCAAGTGGAACATGGACTACCTTCTACCCCCAGAAACCTCTTCTTTTGCCTCACTCGGGACAACCAACAAGAGTTGGGAGTGAAGAGTTGGGAGTTACCTCAATTCCTCCTTTCTCCATTGCCAATATTGAACCCATTGGCAAATCCTGTGAATTCTGTCTTCGATAGGTGCCCTGAATAGGACTAACCCTTCCTTCCAAGGCCACCTGTCTGGTCCACACTGGAGCCCATCACTTGTCTGAGTTCCTGGAAAGGTTTCATCATTGACCTCCGTTGCCCATCCTCAGCCCTGTGTCTTCTGTTCTCAACACTGTAGCCAGGATGGCCCAGTAAAAGAGGGTCCCATGGGGTCACGGCCCTGCAGTGGGTTTCTATCACCCTACTATCACCTCGCTGAGGTCATGTCCTAAGCTGTCTCCTATGGCCACAGGGCCTTTGTGCTGCTTCTGGACATACCTGGTATGCTTCTGCCCCAGGGCCTTTTCATACACTTACTCTTCTGTTTAGAAAGCTCTTGATGTGACATCACACCCCTGCTTTAGAACTTGACTCAAGCATCACCTTCCTAGTGAAGTCCCACCTGGTCACTAGGTGAAGAGCAAGCACCACAACCACCTCCCCTTCAGTACCCCAGCCTTGTCTCCTGCTTTCTATTTCCAGAGAAGTTATCACAGTCACCAGCCCATCTCGGCAAGGGAGGAAACGGAGGCCTACTCGGATGGTTTCACCACCCACCACCCACCACTCCCTCTGATTTCCTAGTCCAGAGCCCTGGGGGAAAAGGTGACCAGAGCTCTTGCACAGCCAAGATGCCTGGGACAATGGGTCCCCCTACGGCGCCCTGAAGACCGTCAGGAAAATGAGCCATAAGAGGAATCCACTTGCACATGCAACCTGAAACCAGACAGAAACCAACACTTCCTCCATGACAGGGGAGCACACACACTCTCTCCCCTTGCCTGATGTGCTCATCTGGGAAAACTGAGCAGAGAAGCATCGCAGGGTCCAAATCGCCCTCCAGCCAAGGTCCTGGGAAGCAGACATCTCTCCTCCCTGCACCAGCCACCTGTGATTGGCGTTCGGCGTCCTCCTGTGGTGGGGCAGAAAGGGGCGCCTGTCCCTCTTTCCTGGGATGTCATCACAAACCAGGCTTTGCTGCACAGTCTTCAGGAAGGAACCTGCAGCAGCAGCAGCGGGCCACCCAGGTTCCATGTCAGTGTCCATGTCAGGCCCCATGTGGAACTAGAGCTTCAAGGAGACCGGTGTGCCGTGTGGCCTTGGAACCTAATGGCAGGAGCTGAGATTTCAGTTCCCAAGGAAAACTGGCCTCTTCCACACAGCACAGCAAAGCGGAGGATCTCTTGGGGGTGTGGCTCTGGAAGAAGTGCTTCTGCTGGCTGAATTCACTGATCCCAGGCAGAGGACACCTGTGGTCCTCATCCGAGGAAGCAAGAGGCTCACTGGGCAAGAACCAATAATGCTGCCTGGGAGCTGCTTCCCATCAAGCCCCCTGCTGAGACAGGGGCTTGAGAACCCAACAGGAAGCACTTCTCCTATCACATCTGCAGCGGGAGGGCTGGCCGCGGAGCAGAGCCCTGTCCCTGGAGCAAGCTGGTCTGCTCATCGAGAGCACTGGCCCACCACTGGCCTCCCAGCCTGCCAGCCTCCCAGCCTCTGATCTGACTACCCTGCCAGGCTCACACCTGCTGACACGGTGACTCCTAAGACCCAGAGACTGCTGTCCAGGAGCTCAGTGCTATTCACAGAGAAGCAAACTCCAGTCTCAGAAACGTGTGCATCGTTAGCTCTGCAATTCCCTGGGCTTGTCTACACTGGTCCACCCAGGTGTCCCTTCCAGATCATTCCCCAAGTGCCTTAGGGTTTCAAGCCACCTTCAAGCTGCCCTTCAAAAGGCAGGAATGGGTCTGTTTAGGCAGACCAGCCGAGTGATTCGGTGTGCAGGGAAAGCCAGACAACATCCTCCCACCATCCTCCACACCAATGCTTCCAAGTCCAAGCCTCAAACCCTCACTCACTGAGCACAGAGCACCACATCAGCAGGGACTCTGCTCTTTCAAATCTCTTGTCTTCTGTTCCTTAAAATCAGAAACCAAGCTCCAGTCACCACTCTAGTTTCCCTTCAGAGAAGGAAGGAAAAGGATGGAACAAAGCATACCTGGGCACAACATTCTTCTACCCAAATAGAATTCCTCGGTCTTTCTCTTACAGGCAGCCCTACATGACCCATACGAATGGAGAGACCACAAGTGCAGTCACCCTATATATATTGGACCTTGTGTTTTTCCTTTAGCTATCTGTATCCTGAAATCAATGTCTAGATTTCCTTCAAAAAATAACACGAATACTAATGACACGGTCACGTAAAGATCGGGGTCTCCATAGCCAGAGAACAGGGCTCTGGTTCAGATAAGGATGAAGACACAATCTCATCTCATGAAGCAAAGCTCACACCCTCAGGGATCCTGACAGGCCTCATGGGGGATGAGTTCCTTTGCTCCACAGAGTTGTTCCAGTGCACAGGAGGCAGGCACCCTCCAGGGTTCATTCTGCTTTCTTTATAAATATCCCAGTTCAAGTCACAAGTGACACGGGGTCAAGCTTCCAAAGCCCCGGATCGGCCACCAAGGGAGCGGCCGCCACCACCCTCTCCCCCCCAGGGAAGCCTAGATTTTCTCTGGGAGCACAGTGGGTCACGCCCTAGCTACTCAACAACCTACACTCCTTCTCCATTTGTCCTCATGAAGACCAATGCACCTTGTTACAGTTCCACGGCTGTGTTTTACTTTAAAAAATATTTCCTAATACTGGAATGTGGTTCACGGAAGAGAAAAACATGACACCCACTAAGAATTCATTTAATATTATCAGAAGAATGGTTTCCCGATGTTTAATCAAACCAGCAAATAAAAATGCACAGAGAGCCCCTTCCACTAGCAGGTAGGATTCACTGAGGTGACTTAAAGAGAGCAGGAAATACAAGACTAGCAGATGTTCTGATGACTCATCCTTTCCGTCATCTAGGTTTTGAAATTTCACACACACTCGCAGAAAGAAGCCCGAAACCAACTTCTGGGCCAAGCAATGCAGAGAAGTCTGAACTGGAGTGACAGGGACAGATGATGAGGTGATGTGTGTCGCCTGAAGCTGGTGGCACAGAAGACGGGGCTCTGTCAGCTCTCCACCTGTGCCTCACCTGTCCTCAGCCAGGAACCTGCTCATACCCCTGGCCTGTCCCAGCTGTCACACGGGAGACTCACAGCCACCCCTGCAGCCCGCCCTGCCCACCCCCTCTTGCAGCATGCACTCTGCTCTCCTCCGGGACCCCTGTCAGCTCCACCTAGACATGGAACTCCCCTGTCTGCCGCGAAGCTCCAGGATTCCCCCCCTCTTCCAAATTACACTGGCCCAAGACTCTCCTAAATGTGTTGTATTTCTCTTTACTTACTTTCCTACCTGTGCAAGCTATAAGTTGACATATCAATGGAACATGAACATGCTCTGAGATATGAGTCTTTCATTGCAGTCTTCTGAGGACTCCTTGTGCAGTAAAATACCATAGCCCATGACAAGGGGTTTTAAAACTATTATTTACAGATTAATACAGCCGAAATCACCTCATTTTTAGTTGCTCTTCATTAGGCTGAAAGTTTCTGTGCAAAAAGCCATTCCATAGGTATTACCTTCCAGTAATTTCACAAGGACAAACAAACTGTGGGATAACCTGACTCACCCAGCATCAGGCAAGCAGTTCCAGAACTCACTGCAGGGCTCCTGATGCCCCCCCAGGCCCTTGAAGCCACCAGCAGGCCTTTATCCAGGACAATTCCCAAAGACTCCCCCTCTGACTCCACCACCAAAGAAACTACAGAGAAAATATGGCACGTCCAAACATCTAGATGATCCATTTAGTCCAACTAGAAAGCCAAGCTCAACTTTTAAATGGGAAAAGGCTCCTTTGAATCATTTTGAATTTTCCTTCTACCTTCATTGTAACTCTTTGGAGACATCATCCAAGTTTGTATCTGATGTCAAAAAGCCATCTATCTCTAGATGTTGACCATTCAAACATACCCTAGGTCCAAGGGAATAAACGCTGATAGATTAAGGATCACATTACATGTTAAAAACACACCAACAATAAATCTCTTCTTTCTTTCATACAGGTGATTTCCCGGGAAACGGATGTTCAGATGACATTTTGCAAGCAGTAAATGAACAGAGAAAATGATATTCCCTGCAATGTCCTATTTGCAGGGAAACTAAGTGACTCTGGCACCAAATCCAGAATGGTGACAGCTACTGACACTTTACTTCCCAGCTTAAGTACAGAAAAGAGAAAAGCCCAGGAAATTTGGGGTGAAAGAGAAGTTTTACCTCCCGTCCTGACATCGATGTGACATTGCACCCCGTGTACCTGCTGCTTTCTCTAAAAAGCTGACGTCCTGTGACAAGCTGCATGACCGACTCAGACGCTCACGTTCCAAACTTCGGGTCTCGTGGAGCCAGATCAGAGAAGTGTTGTCAGGTACGGACACGGAGGCATCTCTGACCTAAGGCCTGGACACCTGCTTCTGTTCCTGGGAGACAGGGAAACATACTTGTTGCTTAAGTAGTAATTATCTACATTCTAAAGGAGACCAATAACTTTGTCTTGTTTGGAAAATTATCCTTCCAAATGAACACCTTGACTCACCTGCTCCTCATGCAACTTGAGTGGGGTCTGGTTTCCTCCAGGTTCCAGGCCTCCACCAGAGGAGTCCTGTGGGATCCTGACAGACCATGACCACTGACCCGGGGACATGGGGCACAATGCTGAACCTGGGGGATGGCTCTAGGGCTGTTACCACCACTCCTGTGCCGGGGGGCAGGGGAACGGGAACCTGGAGGGCCCTTGTGCACGACCCTGACAGCCCCTGACCACCAACCCCACAGACAAGGCACAAAATGCTGCAGCTGGGGAACTTCTCTGTGGCTTGTTAGCACCACACCGGTTGGGGGGGACAGGTGACTCCTGGCTGAATTCATGGTGATGCTCAAGGTCCATTACTCGCACTGTGCCAAGGGATGGGGGCACCGCACTGAAGCTGGGGACTGTGTGCTGTCTTTACATGCACTCCTCCTTGGGAACATAGGAATCCCTGAAATGTCCCCTATCACGAAAGCTTGGGTGAGCAGATGCCCTGGAGTTCAGGGGTCTGGCGGGTACGGCCAGTTGATGGACATCAGGCAGAAGAGACTTTCAAGGGAAAAAGAAAGCCCATCTCAGTCCCCACAATGAACTCGCTTCATGTGCGCTTCGAGGCCCCTACCCCCAGGACCCCCAGTGCAGCGCACAGCCCACACTCACCTAGCCAGGAGGCCAGCCCAGGATCTCTCCCAGTGCAGCTCGCCTGGCCCCGTCCCTGCATCCTGAGCCAGTTCCGGGTCCACCCACAGAGGACGTAGCTCCACCCCCCCACACTAATTGGTCAGGGAGGGGGATGCCCTGAGCCCATTCGATGCCACGCCTGCCTGGACTGGGCGGCTGGCCCTTACACCTTGTGGGCAGGTCTCCCCCTCCCCCAGACCTCCAGCCCCTTCCAGGCACCCCTGTGGCTGCATTCAATCCTCAGAGCCATGCCCCTTCTCTTCCTGCATCAGGATCAGGACCTAAGCTGAAGGCAGACACTTAACCAACTGAGCCTCCCTGGTGCCCCTAGATTTTATTTTTTAAGTCATCTCTATACCCACCCTGGGGCTTAAACTCACCACCCTGAGATCAAGAGTCGTGCTCTCTACTGACAGAGCCAGCCAAGTGCCCCTGGAATATCACCTTTAAGAGACACATGCGTAGACTCAGATCTGATGAGACAGCTTCGAAAAGTCAGATCGCCTTTATAGAGACAATAAAGCCCCTTAGAGATGTTGGCGTATTGCCTTGCTTTCAGAAGACCCCTCGGCCTTAATAGCTGGTAAAAGAATGCCACCTCCTGGCAGATGCAGGAACTTCAGGAAATTTGGAGGGCCTCAGGAAGAAAGGAACTCACCCAAATATACAGGTCTTGCAGGCGAATTGGATGGCAAACATTTCGCTTGGCTTTGGCTTTAAAAAGACCCTTTAAAAAGGTTCGATCTAGGGGTGACTGTGTGGCTCAGTTGGTAAGCATCTGCCTTCAGCTCAGGTCATGATCCTGGGGTCCTGGGATCGAACCCTGCCATGTCAGGCTCCCTGCTCCGTGGGGAATGTGCTTCTCCCTCTTCCTCTCCTGCTGCTTGTGTTTCCTCTCTCATTGTCCCTCTCTCTGTCAAATAAATAAAATAAAACCTTTAAATAAAATTCCAATCTAAAATTCCTTAGGAGAAGCTCCATCCAAGCAGATTTAAAAGAAGGAAAAAAGAGAAAAAGACTCCTATACGGTGAATTGCTATTTTTGCTCTGCTTATGTAGATGATTATGCCCAGTTTGTTGAAACTAGACTTGTCTTACAAACAAATGAATCTTCATTTGGCTATCTTTGATGGGAATTTCTCTTTAAAGAGAAAGATTCTCTTTCAATAACACACTTTCGTGGGTCTTAGATCCTAGTTCTTTTTTTAAAAAAAGATCTCATTTATTTACTTGACAGAAAGGGAGATCACAAGCAAGCAGAGAGGCAGGTGGTGGGGAGGTGGGGAGGGAAGGGATCATGACCTGAGCTGAAGGCAGAGGCTTTAACCCACTGAGCCACCCAGGTGCCCCTTAGACACTAGCTGATTAATTATCTTTGAATGTTTGTTGTTTGCCAGTCAAAAGTGGATTGGGTCTTGAATCCTTCTGGTTTCCTTGATGATCTATGACTCTTCAGACTAAGGTTTCCAACATTCTCCCATTCTCTTCTCTTACAACCATTAAGAACTGAAACTGCCCTTTTCCCCTGAAGTCTGGCAAAATGCTCAGCCACTTGAAGAAACTTTAGAGCAATGGCCACAATAGCTCATACAGAGATAGTTTTGTGGCTGCTGCTCTGTGGGCCACTCAAAAGGAGACATTTGACCTACACACCAGAAAATTCCATCCGATTGTCCCTGCTTACTCCCACTCTATCTGAGGATGCTTCAAGCCTGACAGCTAGACACCTTCTTACTTGCAACACTGCATCCTTAGAGACTGGGTTGACTCCTTGTTTCAACCATTAACAAGTGTTTTCCTTTTGTTTCCATAGAAATGTCTCTTAAGAACTACCAGATTGCTTGATGAATGAGGCAGAGTCTATGATAGATAAATCACTTGCTGCATGGTATTCACTCTGAGGCACAATAGAGACCTTGGACATCAGCCCCTCCCTGTCTGCTGCTCTCTGAAAAGGGAGGGGGGCAGCAATCAGCCTAGAGAGACTGCAAAAATGGCCCGTTTCCCGCCCCCATCACCCATAGCCATAAAAATTCACCCTAAACTCTGCAGGTTGCTCAGTCATGGGGAGTGATCCCACTGAGCCTGCCCAGCGTAAATAAAGTTGTCTTCCCCTGTGCTCTGGGTGCCATTTGTTTCCTCGGTCGCTTCAGTTTTTTGCAGCAACACCAGCATCATGTGTTTCATGTCCCCCAGACTCAGCCAGCCACACCATGCCACAGCCTCCTACCTGCACCCCCCAACTCCTGGAAGCCTTTAAAGGAAGACGGCATCCTTTGCATCCGTGGTTCCCAAAGGTCTTATTGGAGTTTCCTGGGTTAGGAAAAGGAGGAGACTCTTTCTGCCCCCAGATGAGGTGAGCTCTTCAGACAGGCTCTTTCTCCTGGCCCTTTGCCTCCTCCCTCCTGAAGTTTGCAAGCTGCAGCCTAAGGTTTGGGGGATTTGAGGAAAGCCATTCAATGCAGGGAAGCCCCAGGCTCTGACTTTCACAGAAAGATTTCTGCATTTGAATGAGGCCCATTAGCCTAGCTTGCCCTGAACTACCCTTCAGCTGCCCTCTCATCCCCCAGCCCCCCACCACCTGAAGTCCTCAGATCAAATTGGGGAGGGGGGCGGGACCCAGGTCTGGAGCTCAGACTGGACTCTAGGTGCTGCCTGCCCAGTTTGAGGGTTGAGGGTGGCGGGGTCTGCTCACGCTGACTCCTGCACCTCAATTCATTTGGGGAACCTTCTATTTTTTCTGTGGAGCTGCCAGGTGCTGCGATGGCCAAAGCTAAACTCTTTGCCTAGTTCTTCAAAAGCCCAATTCTCCTGTTTTCTCGGTAAAGGGACTGAGCCGCACCCTCCCATCCTCCCAGCACCCCCCCCCCCCCCCCGCC
>JAPYYJ010001249.1:0-14440 GCA_028533885.1 Nasua narica | reverse complement strand
GGAATCTCCATACTGTTTTCCAAAGTGGCTGCACCAACTTGCATCCCCACCAACAGTGGAGGAGGGTTCCCCTTTCTCCACATCCTCTCCAGCATTTGTTGTTTACTGTCTTGTTGATTTTGGCCATTCTAACTGGCGTAAGGTGGTATCTCAGTGTGGTTTTGATTTGAATCTCTCTGATGGCTAAAGATGATGAACACACTGCTGTGCTTGATCGAAGTGTTTCGCATTGAACCTGGGGTTGAGGAAGGACTTACATACCCATTCTCACTACCAGGCAAAACTCTTTCATTGAAAGTCATGAGAAATAACTTGTTTCAGCCAGCCGGTGCCCCAGAAACAACTTGTTTGAAAGAGAATGATGGGGTTCAGGACATGCTACCCCAAAATATGGCACTTTGGCATGTTGAATATTTTAAGCTGAAGGAATTGGAGAAATGGCAGGTATAGGAAGGACTTTCTGACTTCCCCCGAAACAGGTCATAAGACCCACACATGAGAAGTACCCTTGCTAAACCCAGAGGAAAGGATCATTCTCATCTCTGAGGATGGAGTGATGCCAGGGGGGAATTTAAAGAATAGTCCTTGCTAAGTGTCCTCATTTTACTACTTCTTTATCTTATCACATTTTTCCATGACTCTATTCCTGTCATACCTAGTATAAAAACATTTCTTTGGCGTTAATTTCCTTCTGAAGGCTCCTCTGTCACATATAATTTATGTTATATAAACTAGTATGCTTTTCTCTTGTTACTCTGTCTTCTGTTACAGAGACCCAGCTAAAATTTAGAGGTGAGAGAGAAAAGATATTTTCCTCCCCTGTAGTTTCCGGTGACTGTGAGGGCATGGCTGGGGCACCCCACTCACTCCAGAGTCTGTGGAGGGGATTTTGGGACAACTGACAAAAAGTCCATGAAAGGTAAGACTTCTTGCCACAGTCAGCTCTCCCTGATCTCTGTCTGTAATGCCCAGTCTACACTGAAGGGAGGAAGGGAAACATTTGTCTTTGTCCCTTCCTTTCCAAATTCAGATTAGCAGGAGAAAAACAGTTGTTAAATATCAGATCTTTGAATTGTGACTCTCATGAATTTCCTTTTGGGTAACGAATTGATTATGGATCCTCTCCCTCCCAGGGACAGCTGTTCTCCTACATCTCCTGTCTGTCTCCTTGTGTCCTGAAAGCCGGCTTGCTTTTCTCCCTGTGGGGGCATTCCAGTTCCTGACTTGTGTGTCCAGTTGGCCAGCTGCAGGTTGGGGTCCCCCGGGATATGGCCCCCCATTTGTGGCTAATGTCCTCCCCACTATTGCCACCTCTCAGGGGTGTTGTCTTAGTCTTTCTTTTGGCTATCTTTGGGGGGTGACTCTGGATCTCCAGAGGCCTGTATCTTTTGCAGCCTCTTTGGGGAAGCCTAGTTGTGGCCATGTTTGAGCCATAAAAGGCTCATTGGTTTTACATCATAAAAGGCTCATCAGTTTGGAGTCACTTGAAATAGGTATACCTTTGATTAAAAAAAAAAAGTGGGGCATTGGAGGAATAGTTCAGTACTGCCAGGAATTTTTATTATTTGTCTGAAGCCTGATGAGATATTTTAATTTTTTTTTTTTTTTTGAGAGAGCGCAGTCGGGGAGAGGGAGAGAGAATCGTAAGCAGGCTCCACACTCAGTGCAGAGCGCGATCTCATGACCCTGAGATCATGAACTGAGCCAAAATCGAATCGGACGCTTAACCAACTATGCCACCAGGTGCCCCCGGGAAAAGTTTTTAAATATTTGCAAGGCAACAGCTTATCCCCACTGTCTACTTCAAGTAGTGTAGCAGTGGCTGTCAGGATTGGAAAATTAAAATCAGTAGTATTACCAAAGGTGGAGGGAGATGAGAACTCCTGGACAGAGAGTATGACGTGATCGGTGTTATCTTATAGTCTAGATGACTCCAGTTTAGTTCGAGAAGATTATTATCTTTGTCCAGGCTACAAATATAACCCAAATAAAATTAAAGGATAAATGACCCTTTCAAAATCTGAAATGATCTTTTGTTCAGTGAAGCTGCTTCTGACAACTGATGTGTATCTTTTGAGTTACTGCCTACTATTTAACAGGACGTGGTATCCTGCACTCTCCAAAATCTATAACAGAACATAATATAAATGTAGCCTACAAACAAGTACTGAAACACTGTTCGTTATGTCCATCAGGCTTTCTCTAATCTCGTTGTCCTGTGATAATCTCTTCTGAATCACTATAGCACTTGTACTCAACAAGTACAGGATGTGGGTCAGTGAAGACAGGGATGAGAATGTACAGCTGTTTCTAAATTCTAGCCAGCATCGGGCATCGGTCTGTACACATCACCGGCATTTGGCTTGTTAAATTGATTATAGATTTGATAATAGATTTGAGAATACCTTCTTTATCCAAAAATAAACTCACTGCCCCCCAAATACTAGCCACATATTCATACATCACCGCCTGGTTCATAATTTCGCATGTGTATGCGTGTGTAATGGAGAGGTAGCTCTCATCAGATCATGATGCTGACATTCAGTGTCGAAACAGCCCAGTTTTTAAGAAAATCATCTGAGAAGCATTTCACATTAGCACAGTCTAAGGCCAGCATATTAAAGGTCCTATACAACTATGTGTGCACATATCCTGCAGAAGGAAAAGGGACCCACGAAGAGTCTTTCGAGGACACCTACATTGAGAACACTGCAGGTATAGAAACCCGGAAGGTCCGGCAGCTCCCCGTGCCACCATGACAGTCCCCATAGGCTCCCACAAACTTGGACACCAGCTCCTTCCCCGTCACCCCTAAAACAAAAGGACAAAGAGCAGAGGTTACAGTCTCACAGGTGTTGACTTGTTGTCATCTGTAAAAGACAGCTACAAGATGCCATGCACACTGTTTGATTTTTAAAAACGTAATGGCCTGTTAGCCTTAGCACAAAGCTAACTCTTCTGGTGGCAGGGACCGTTTGGAGAAGACAACTAAAAAGTAGTGTAGAAATCTGTGCATTGAGACTCACTGTAAAGAATGTGAAGGGAAGGGGAGAAAAGTTTCCGTATACACACACAGATGGCACAGTCTTCATTGCAATGACCTGACACCCCACCCCCAGAATAAAGAATAAAATCTGCTTGCAAAGAGACCTTTGAAATAGCTGATTGATTTCATTACCACGTTACATGGTTTGTAAAACTTGAAGGTACTCAAAGTCAGTGGTAAAAACCCGATCACATGACCCACTTGAGGAAAAGACACGGAAAAATCTTTCTGGAGTTTATACCGACTGCAAATGAATGGACTTAGTCATTACTCAACATCACACTTAAAAACAAGCAACTGTTTCCCTTAAAATGCTCATCTTTTCTCTTAGCACAAACTGAAAACCACTGCCAGCAACATTGAATTAACACCACCTGCTATAGAAATAATAAATAAACAAACAAACAAATAAATAAAACTTGATAAAACATTAACCTTAACCCATTAAAAAACATATGGGTTGGGCGCCTGGGTGGCTCAGTTGGTTGAGCAACTGCTTTTGGCTCAGGTCGTGATCCTTGAGTTCCGGGATCGAGTCCCACATCGGGCTCCCAGCTCCGTGTGGGGAGTCTGCTTCTTCCTCTAGCCTTCTCTCCTCTCATGCTCTCTCTCACTTTCTCTGTCTCTCAAATAAATAAATAAAATCTTAAAAAAAAAAACCATATGGGTTAAGCATCTTTCCCATTAAAATGGTATTTAACAATGTTTAGTGAGGAAAGGAAAACATGTATCTTATGTAGGTAATCACATGAAAAGATTATATGAAAGAAGGAACAATCTAGGAAACACTGCTTTAAAATTATTTTCTACTTCTAGATGCCCTACTGGTGTTTATTGCTAAATAAGGAGAATAGATGAAAAATAGGACAGATACCATTTTTGATAATGCATGATTTTTTCACTTAAAAATATGAATTAAAACAGATACAAGGAAAATGTCTCTTATCTAATTTCTTTTAATTAAAAAAAAAAAAACTATTCTTGAGCCTAAAATCTGAAGAGAACTGACGAGGTAGAGTTATCATCTCTTTAAAGATTACCGAGGTCCTTAAAGAAGGTAAATCTCCAGAACTTTGCCAAATCCTAATGCAAATAAGTTTTGACATGTTCATGGTAATTTCAGCCTTAATATTGTAAGTATTCTTAGAGTATTTGCTCCTACCTGAGCTTCGCACATGGCAGTCGGTGCTCAGATTAAGTAATTCTTGGCTCCTGTTTATCTCAGAATAAGATTCGAGATAAAACAATACTTAATGCCCCACTATAAGATCTGTGTTCAGACTTTTTCTTCCTCAGAGGACAGTCAATATAAGCCTCCAGAAAGGGGAGTATTCAAAAGATTTTTTTGCAAGTCATCTGGTGCTTTATTACAGGGAAGAAAATACCAATTTCCTTCTACCTTTCTAAGTTCTCCGTAACAGAAGACTTATGAAAGAAAGCATACAAATTTACTTAATACAAATTTTATGTGATACAGGAGGCTTCAGAAGGAAATGAAGACCAAAGAAATGGTTAAAACCTGATTTTTACCCTACGTTTCATCGAAAGTAGAGGGCAAATGAAAAATATGAAAGGAAGAAAAGGAGTATGAGCTGAGAGTAGTAAACAGAGGAAAACAGTCTTTTTGGTGTCCCTCCATCTTTAGAGAGAAGTATGCTTCTTCCCTCGGGATCCAGGGAGGGCACCTCACTTGAGGGTCTTATGACCTACTTCGGGGGAAGTTCAGAGAGTCTCCTGTGCACGTGCTATTTCTCAGATTCCTTCCGTTTCTAAAATTCAACATGCCAAGGAGCCATATTCTGGGCTAGCACGTCCTGAACCCTGTCATTCCCCCATGTAAAAGTCTCCTAGTCCAAACCCCGAGTTGGTAGGACTCTCCCATCTGGTTCCACGGATCCAGGGTCAGTCCTGCAAGAGGTCGGTCCTGTCAAATAGTTGTGTCTCATTTCAGGAGGTGGTAGTATGTGGGTGGGAGTCGATAGCCACCTACAGGAGGCCTCTCTATGGTATGATCAGTCAGGCACTGAAGAAGACATTTTTCTAGAGACAAAAGAAAAACAAAGATTAATATCTAGAACAAACTCTGAACTCCATTTTTGAGTCCAGAAGGCAGTCAGTTAAGATTTCTAGATGTTGGGTTCAAAGCGTCTTTGAGATGGTGGAGTGAGGACAGGCAGCGACAATCTGACAGATTGTCCTGGTTTGCAGTTTGAATGTCTCTGGGGTCACCACGTGTTCCAGTGAACTCTCCGAGTGGCCCACACGGCTGCAGGCGGGAAGGTTGCTCACATGTGATCTGTTGGGGCGATTTCTCAGATGTTTAAATCAAATCAACTATCCTCAGCTTACAGGGCTTCAAGAAAAGGACAGTTTGGATTCTCACTGCTTCCAAGGCAGGAGGGTGGGAGAAAAATTGGAAATGTTGACTTGGAGAATTATAGCTAGATATTGGAGGAAGCCAGAAGAATTCAAGATCTAGTCCAATTTATAGGTAGATAACAAAACCTTAAACTCAATGAACAATGAGTAGAAATTAAGACCCCCAAGGTAGATTCAATTAGCTGCTGAAACATTATTTTTCTCTTTATAGTCACTCCTATTCTATCGAGGATAAAGTGTTTTGTTTGCAAAATAAGGCTAGTCTCATTAACTTTGGCCTGATTATTTACACAAGTGCAACAAGAACAGGGATTGACCATATAGACTCAAATTTTTAAGTTTGCCTTGCTAGAATTTTTAGTGAGGACTCTCAAATTGGATTTAGAAGCTTCTCAGGGCTAGGAAGCCAAGCCAGGAACTTGCTACTAGATTTTGCTTTCAGTACCTATAGATTTGGCTGAATTCCTCTCTTTCTGAGAGTCCCAAAATATTTGAAGTTTCCTGGGTCTCCTAGGAAGTGACATTCCTTACTCACCTAAAGGGCGGGAAACCTGTAGCCAATTACCAGGTCAATTTTTTCCTCAGGAGGGTTTTATTAGCACTGGCTCCACAAAGACCGTCTTTGTTCCTTAAAACTGGTCATATCTAATTGTATACGACATTCTCAAGTATGACAGTTGAGTCAAAGCCTTGGTAATATAACCAGTGTTTCCAGTTAGTTCCTGTTACAAGGAAAACTGATTTTTATTGCACTCAGGCAAATAACCATATTGCCATGAAAATAAAAAATAGTAAGAGGTTCTGAGCTCTGGAAGGACCAGGGAGGAGAAAAACTAATTTTCTCATCTCTTCTTACTAAAGTATACTTTTCCAAGTTGCTGTCAATTATAGACCGTTTGAGAGAAAACCCAAATGTTATAGAGTGAGCCATGTTTCAAAAAGTTGTTAAAAAATTATAACCCTCCTCATCAGTTCATTCAGTCTCATGCATGTAATTAATTCCTGTTCTGGTTGATCTTTGATTAGCAGTTTTATGATGACATCAACTCCAAGGCTTAGAAAATTAGACCGAAATGGATAAAAAAAAAAATCTTTAAAAAAAAAAAAAAAAGGGCGCCTGGGTGGCTCAGTTGGTTGGGCGGCTGCCTTTGGCTCAGGTCATGATCCTGGAGTTCCAGGATCGAGTCCCACATCGGGCTCCCAGCTCCATGGGGAGTCTGCTTCTCACTCTGACCTTCTCCCCTCTCATACTCTCTCTCACTCTCTCTTTCCTAATAAATGGATAAATAAAAATCTTTAAAAGAAAATTAGTCCACTAGTATGGTCTCAAAGTTATTCAAATGATGGCGTTGTTGGCATTCTCACCTGTAGCTGATTGCGAACACTCTCAGAGAAGGATCAGGAGTGAGAAAACAAGTCTTTTGTCTGTGAATGACAAAATACTGTATGTAAAATGGCCATGGATAAAAATCTGATGAGAGGTCATTCTAATGTAACTGTCAAGGAACTTTATTTCAGTGACATATGATACTTTAACATGATAACCAGAGTTGTGACTGATAACATGATGCTCAACACATCGTGAGCATTAAGAGTACTGACAAATTTCCATGAACTTCATACAGTTCTGAAATACGTATATTAATAGCATGTATCCATACAAATACAACTGAAAGAAAGTTACCATCACTTATTTGACAACGCTTCCCATGGAGTTTATTTGAATAAATTTAATTAGTTTAACATCTCTCACAAAGTGAGAGATAAATCCTTTGAGATTTTCCAGGGACCTTCTTTAAAATATCAAAGCTAGTTTAGGTCAGAAAGACTTTATTTTGAATTTGATTTTGGAAAGCTTGTCAAAAATGTCAAAAGATTTGAATATTTGATTAAATAGTATCATAGATCATTATAATACCTGATTATCTACTTAACCAAAGTGACAAAAAAAAGTTCTTAAAGGCAAATGTAGAGGTTGTGAACATACCCTTAGCTCTTTTAACACTGAGAAGGTTTGGTTTTCTTAAGTAATCAAAGACCTGATAAAGACAACATGAAGCCCAGTCTTATTTCCCTTGCATACTTTGTATATTTTTCTTCTTTGTCTATATCGTTTTTAGTAGTTTCATTTCCCTAGTCAATAAGAATTTTTAATCTTTAGTAACCTTAATTTTCAGTGAAAACTAGGGAGTAGGCAACTATGAACTGTCTGCCACATACTAACCATCTGTGGTATATTAGTAAATTTATGAGTACACTGCACAATTTCTAGAGGCATATGCCTCCTCTAAGTACAACTTTTCAGTGCAGCAAAGGACATGTTTGCTAACAGACCTAAATATCTTTTGTCTCGGTATAAAATTTAAGAAGCAAGAAGTACATAAACCGATGTTTAACAATTAATGTTTCAGTGCTTTATGTTATTTGAAAATGGTCAAGATATTCAATGACTGTCCATCACTTAGTATAGCTAAGTTTTTTCCAAAAAAATTTTGGAAACTTTTTAGGTAGACATATTATAAAACATAATGATTGTTTTAAAAAGCTCATTTATAAATTTTTATCCCACTTACATTAATTCACGTGTTCTTAACAATAATGCCTGAATTGCTCATGAAAATTTTGTGAAATACTAAATGAGACTAGCCATCATTTAAAATTATTTTTCATGTGGGCAAATCAACAAGTATGAAAAATACTTGATTCCCTCCTCCTCCTCCTCTTCTTTTTTACTGTTGTCCTTGACCTACACCAAGCAATTTATTTTTATTGCCATTCCACTGTTGTGTCAAGCCAGCTGCTTCAGGATTATAGGCAACGCGGTAAGCCCTATGAATTCTGAGAACACGGGCCCATTGTTGCATTTCTTTTGCTTTGAGGTGAGTTCCTTGATGAAGAGCAATGCTGTGCGACATTCCACGATGGTGGATAAGGTATTTTATAATCCATGGACGGTCGTTTTGGCAGAAGCCCTGTGTCTAAGGAAGGGAAATCAGTATCCAGGGTGTTTACTCCAGTAGGGACACAATGCTGCCTCTTCCGTGATGGCCCAGTGTAATCTACCTGGTAGCTGACTGATCGTCCTGGGGGACTGTGTCATATTAGGGGCTCAGTTTTGTTCCCTGCAGCTGGCAGATTGGACACTCAGTGATGGCTGTGGCCGGGTCAGCTTTGGTGAGTGGAAGTGTGTGGTGCCGAGCCCGTGCGTACCCTACAGCCCAGCCACGGTGACCGCCTTGTTCGCGAGCTGACAGGTGATCTGGGGGGTGGCTGGTGAAAGAGGCTAAGTAATAGCCACAGAACAGATCATCTCAGCCACTTGATTGTTAAAATCCTCCTCTGCTAAAGTTACCCTTGGGGAGTATTCCCACGGAACCCAGAGATCTTCATACGTTTTGCCCATTTAGAGAGGTCTGGCCACATTCGTCCTTCCCAGATTTCTTTGTTCCCAGTTTTCTGATTCTTCTTCTCCCATGTCCCTGACCGTCCGGCCAAACCACTGGCTACAGCCCACGAATTGTTACAGTTGAGTATCTGGTCATTTCTCCTTCTAAGCATAGTGCACAGCCAGAGGCACTGCCCCAAGTCTGTCCACTGAGAGGCTTTCCCTTCACCGCTGTCCTTGAGCGGTGCTCGGAGAGGAGGAGTGCCCTTTCTGGGGGTGCCTGTTGGTTAGGCAGGCCCAAGTCTCCATCTGTCCACAAGCCCTAGGGAACTCTCCGTGAAGCTGTAGGTGCAGGAGGAGAGAGAAAAGAAGTGGAGGCCTTGGGCGTTTGGGCCACTTCATGTGTCTGTCGTGTACTTTCAGGGCCTGCTAGGGCCTGACCACGTATGTACCACGTGCATTTCATGATGGAGTGTGGCTGTGCACGCCCAGCTGCGTGGCTTGGTGGGTCCGCTCCATTCATCATGGGCGCCTCAGGTCGCACGGTAATTTGGGGCCCATGGCCAAGCATTTAATTTGTATGAAGGCCCGGTAGCAGGCCGAGAGCTTGTCTTAAAACGAGAGTAATTCTCTAAGGGTGATGGCCTTAGAGAATTACTTAGTAATTCTCTAAGGGTGAAGGCCTGGGGTGACTCACCTGTAAGGGACTGCAAGACGCTCCAAACACGTTCGCGTCCGCCACTGACCCTTTGGACGCCACAGGATCCGCTGCATCATGTGACCTAAGGGGCACAGCCCCAGTCAAACTAGCCACTTTTCTGGTCCCTGGGTAAGTGGGCTGGAGTCACACACCCAAATGAGGAGTATGTTTCTTTGGTTATAGGAGGGACCAGAGACAACAATTTGCCCTTCACCTTGGAGAGGATGGGTGGTCCACATGCCTCGACGTGTCTCACCAGTCAGGCTAGAGTAGTTCCTGCTTTTCTTTCAGTAGGGCCCTGTCACCAGAATGCCATCGATGTAATGGACCAGCGGAACATCTTGTGCAAAGGAAAGGAGATCCAGGTCTCTGGGAACTGAATTATGCCTTACAGCTGAAGAATTGATATGCTCCTGAGGTAAGACAGTGAGGACGTAACGCGGACCTTGGCAGCTGAAAGCAAACCACTTCTGGTGGGCCTTCTGGTGGACAGCTCTGCGGAAAAAGGTACTTGCTACATCAGTAGGTGCCTGCCAGGCGGGACGTGTTCACTCCTGCAGTGGGAGCACATCTAGCGCAGCAGCTGTAATTGGAGTGCCCGCTTGGTTAAACTTCGGATGGTCCATCGTCCTTCAGGATCCACGTGTCTTCTGCACAGGTCCAGTAGGATTTTCACGGGGATGCGGTAGGCACCCCTCCCCCTAGTGGCTCTCCGCTCCCTGATGGTAGCAGTATACTCGGCAGTCCCTGTAGGGATGTGGTATTGCTTCTGATTTACTGTTTTCCTCGGTTTGGACGGTTCTCCTGGCTTCCACTTGGCCTTTCCCACATAACCCCTCAGGGAACCCATGTGCGAATTCTGCCAGCTGCTAAGTGTGCCTATGCCAATTATGCATTCTGGCACTGGGGAAATAACTGCATGATGGGTTTGGGGACCCACTGAACCCATGTGAGACAGGTCTTAGCTAAAACTCCATTGATCACCTGACCTCTGTGTAAGCCCCTACTCTGACTGCCGGGCCACATGATGTTTTGGGTTTCCTGGAGTCTCAGTTCAGAGCCAGTGTCCATTAGTACTTGAAAGGCCTAATTATTTCCATTTCCCCAGTGCACAGCCTATGAAAGGCCTCTGGGGGGATGCTGGGAGAACGATTAATTATATTCATTTTCACTAGTGTGCCAGGGGCCTTCCTCAAGGGAACTGGGCCTCCCCTTCATTTAAGGGGATCTGTATCCGGGGGCAGCTGTGGGGCTCCGTCGGTTCAGCATCTGAATCTTGATCTCAGCTCAGGTCTTGACCTCAGGGTCATGAGTTCAAGCCCCATGTTGGGCTCCATGGTGGGCATGGAGCCTACTTTAGAAAAAGCGGCAGGGGCTCTAGATCTGTAAGCTGACTCAAGTCTGGGAATTGACCGGGGGACCATGGCTTTGTTTGTATGTTTTGAGGTAGGCTTTTGTTCACCTGATCTGCTTCTGCAGATCAGGTGGGGATTTAGTAGACTTCGTATCTACATCCCCACAGATAACCAGCCAGGGCCATAGGTCTGGAAGAGTCCTGCTGTTCTAATGACTGTTTTGGCTGCTGTCCATTACGGTAACTCCACCGGCCTTGCCTTTGGCTGTTGAGGGCTGTCACTTGGCAGCTGCTCTTCTGGGATCCAATTACTCCTGTTGCTTTCAGGTTTTCCAGTTGAGTTGGCCACAGTTCCCAGTGTAAGGTCTGGCTTATAGAGGAGAGCAATTAATGGAGCTCTTCAAGAAGGCCGAGACCCCTCCCCACAAATGTATTTCTAAAAGTATGGGTGAAAATTGCGTCTTCTGGCTCCTCCCCCACTGAGTGAGCTGGTCTTAGCTGACAGTGCACCCTAATAGTCCAGTCTCCCTGAGCCGTTGAGTCCCTTCCTCTGCGTTAAATCAAGGGGGCTTGGGCATTTCCAGGCTGCCCACGGCACAGCATATTTTGATTTACCTTTCAGCCAACCAACCAATGAACCGACCAATCGTTAGAGCCTTTGCTAACTCCCCGAAGTGCGACATTGAATGCAGAATTCCTACTTTGTGAGCCCGTACCAATCAATTCAGCTTGATCCAACTTGATGTTTCTTCCACTATTATCCCACAGCCTTAAATATTCGTTCCCATACATGTTTCTTGGATTTCTCCTTGTAAAACTTGGAAAACCCAAGTAGTTCTTTTGAAATGTAGTGCAGTGCCTCAGGAGTCACACTTTATATTGCACCTTTAGGTACCTGGTGGGACTCGAGTCTAGTTATAGGTCTAGAAGCAGAGGGATGGGAGAGGGGAGTCCTGAGGACAATCAGCATTGTCTTGCATGACTGCTGCCCTGGGGAGATCGTTACTGTTTCTGTAGGCAGGTTAAACCCCTCAGGTGGAAGTGGACAGGTCAGTTCTGCTGTGGGTGGGGAGGCCACTACTTTTGGACACCCAGGAGTGTTTGGTTAGAACCAATCCAGTTGTGTCATATTTAGCAAGAAATTTTTTAAAAGATTTTATTTATTTGAGAGAGAGAGAGCACGAGTAGGGGTGGGGGAGCAGCAGGGGGGAAAGAGAGAAGCAGAGGGCTCCATCCCAGGACCCTGAAATCATGACCTGAGCCGAAGGCAGACGCTTAACCAACTGAGCCACCCAGGCGCTCCTAGCAAGAAATTTTAAAATTTACGTATTCCTTTTGTCACTTAGCATGATTTAGTAGAAATAGTATAGGATCTAGAGACAGAATATACAGTTGAATCCTGGCTTAATTGTTATTAGCTTTGGGGCCTTTGGCAGATAGCTCTAAATCTCAATTTCCTCATTTAAGAAGTAGGGATGATAATACTTACCTGTGACAAGGACTGCTACCCCAGTAGTCATTTTTTTTCTTCTTTTGAGACTTTCCAGTCCCACCCCAACGTCAGCAAACCCATAACCCATTTCCCAGGTATAACTGCATTCCCTAGCAAGACACACCTGGATGCAGGCCTGTGACTAAGTTTGGGACCCTGGGATTTGGAAGGAAGAGTTGTGGGCAACTTCTGAGTCCTCTTCTTAAAGACAGTTATTTGCCCTGAATGGCCTCATTTCCTGTTTCTCTTTGGGCTGTGAAATGACAAGAATTGAAGCAGCAGCCTCGAATCCAGAGGTACCAAATGATGAAGACGACCCCTTCGCTTTGAACTGTTATGTGAGAGAGAAATAAACTTCCGTCTTACTTAAGCCCTCCCATCTCTGCATTTCTTTGTTACAGTTGTTACAGTTTGTTGCATTCTACCTAGTGGCCTAAACAAAACGCTACCTTAAAGAGTAGTGGGATGCCTACTGAATGTCAGAAAGTATTTGTAAATCATACATCTGATATAAGGGGCTGAGATCCAAATATATAAAGAACCCATACAACCCAGTGGTGGAAGACATTGTGGTTAACAAATGGGCAGAGGACCTGAACAGACATTTTTCCGAAGCAGACATACAGATGGCCAACAGGTGGATGAAAAGCTGCTCAACATCACCAGTTATTAGGAAATGCAAATCAAAACCCCAGTGAGATATCACCTCACACCTATTAGAATGGCCATTACCAAAAAGACAAGAGATAACAAGTTGGCAAAGATATGGAGAAAAGGGAACCCTTGTGCACTGTTGGTGGGAATGTAAATTTTTTTTCATGCTTCTACATATATGTTTTATTTTTTTATTTATGTTAAAATTTTTTTGGGGGTTAGGGGAATGGAAATTTGTACAGCCACTGTGGAAAACAATGTGGAGGTTCCTCAAGAAAATTGAAATACAGCTACTGTATAATCCAGCAGTTCTACTTCTGAGTATCTGAAGAAAATGAAAGCACTAATTCAAAAAGTATGTGTACCCCCATGTTCATTGCAGCATTATTTACAATAGCCAAGATGTGGAAGCAACCTAAGTGTTCATCGATGGCTGAATGAATACAGAAAACATGATAATGTGTGTGTGTGTGTGTGTGTGTGTGTGTGTGTGTGTGTGTGTCTATATTTAAATATAATACTCAGCCATAGCAATGAAATCTTGCTATTTGCAGCAACACTGATAGACTTTGAGAGCATTATGCTAAGTGAAATAAGTCAGACATAAAAAGATAAATACCATATGATCGCACATGTAGAACCTAAAGATGAAAAACTGAGCTCATGGATATAGGGAACAAATTTGTGGTTGCCCGAGGCCGGGAGTGCAGGTGGGCAAAATGGGTGAAGGGGGTCAAAAGGTACAAATTTCCAGTTATAAAATAAGTAAGTTGTGAAGATGTAATGTACAGCATGGTGATTATAGTTAATGATAATGTATTGCATATTTGAAAGTAGGAGAGTGGATCTTGAAACTTAAAAAGAAGTTTGTAACTATATGGCATTGGATGTTAACTGGACTTAATTCTTGGAAAAATGATTTAGGCATAAAAGAATGTAAAAATGTATGGAGAGATATTTCATGTTACTTAATATTATAAACGGTTGTTTCTTACAAAGGTTTACAAGTTTAATTATTGTTAAAAAGCCAAACAATAAGGTCAAGCCTCTAGAGAAAGACATGGGTCGGTAGCCCCAGAGGCACCTGGTTTGAATTCTTTTAGTGGTTTCTTCGGTATTTACCTCTGTATTTTTAAATATTATTTATGATGCCGTTTCTTCATTTGTCACTTATCTGTTGACTTTTTAATGAGGCAATTGAGGATTGACCTCTTTTATACCTCGCTTGTCAGTCCTCTCCCTCTCACCTTCATCACTGGTCCTCTGTAGCAGGTACACAATTTTTGATCAGTGACTTCATTATTTTTTTTTCTTTTTTACTTTTTTATTTATTAACATATAATGTATTATTTGCCCCAGGGTAAATAATACATTATTTACCCTGTCTGTGAATCATCAGGCTTACACATTTCACAGCATTTACCATAGCA
>JAPYYJ010001248.1:0-14440 GCA_028533885.1 Nasua narica | reverse complement strand
TATAGATTGCTCTGGGCAGTATAGACATTTTAACAATGTTTATTCTTCCGATCCATGAGCATGGAATGCTTTTCCACCTTTTTGTGTCTTCTTCAATTTCTTTCATGAGTGTTCTATAGTTCCTCGAGTACAGATCTTTTACCTCTTTGGTTAGGTTTATTCCCAGGTATCTTATGGTTCTCGGTGCTACAGTAAATGGGATCGATTCTCTAATTTCCCTTTCCATATTTTCATTGTTAGTGTATAGGAAAGCAATTGATTTTTGTGCAACAATTCGCCTGTCTGCGTAGACGCCCCTTGCCGGGGCATCTTGTCCCTCACCTTTTGGGCACCTGCTCCCGTCGCACTCTCGCACATTTTGCCCAGATAGCGGGTATGATAAAATAGTGCTCCCTGTCGTGTTTTTCTCCTCTCAGGCGAGCGAAGGAGATCGTGCTGAAGTTTGAAGGGAGGCTGACCAGGACCCGGGGCTACCAAGCAGCAGGTGCCGAGGTGAGAGCATGCGTTCCCGGGCACCCCCGCGCCCCCTGGCGGTCTTGGGCGGGACGTGCGTGCCCCCGCTCCCGTCATTGCACGCGGGCTGCGCCTGTCAGTCCTTGCAGCCTTGCAGCCGCAGAGAAGAGCCGCGAACTGCAAGGTCCCCATGTCCCAGAACCTGGAGCTTAGTCCGGGATGCGGTCGTCTACCCACTGCTCATGACCCTGGGGGAGCCTTGCTCATCCGCGAAAGGGCATCTTCCCTCGAGAAAATGGTCTAGCATCCTTCCTGACTTACTCCCGCCCATACGTGTAGGGATTTTCTTTTTTTTTTGCCGCACGTCTTGTGATGAGAACGTTCCAGATAGATTCCAATGCTCACTTCATAATTCAGTGCTAAGGTTTTTGTTATTTTTTCCATTCAGTTCCTCAAAGCTAAACTTGAATGTATATTGAAATTATCTGCTTAGAGAGACATTACAATAATTTCCATAAACGTTTAGAAGGCAAAAAAAAAAAAAATCATGCCCTTATGTCTTTTTTTTTAAATCTCACATTCCACTCAAGGAATATATAATTTTCACTGAGACTATTTATAGTGTATAAGCCTTTTTTTCTTGCTTTTTTCACTTAACCTTACACATAATAGGATTTTTCCATATTGCTCTGTATTGTTTACACATATCATTTTCCATGACAGACGAACATGCATTAACTTAATTAGTTATTTGTCTGCTGGTGAATGTTTACTTTGTAATTTTTCGTTATTATTACTACCCTTGCAAAGAGTATCTTTGCACATATTGCCTTTCCTACCTTTTGTTTATTTATTTTTTTAAAAAATATTTTAGTTATTTGAGAGAGAGAGTGAGAGAGAGCGAGAGAGAGCATGATTGAAGAGAGGGGCAGAGGGAGAAGCAGGCTTCCCGCTGAGCAGGGAGCCCGACTTGAGGCTCCATCCCAGAACCCTGGGATCGTGACCTGAGCCAAAGGTAGACACTTAACCGACTAAGCCACCTAGGTACCCCCTTTTCCTATCTTTTAAAATTTCCCTCCTAGGATAAATGCCAGAACTATAGTCACTGTAGAAAAAAAAAATACAAGTCATTTTTTTGGCTCTTGATAAATATCAATAAGTTATTTCTCCAAACCCTTGGTAGTTGATCTTTCTGTACACGACAAGTTTACTGTTTTCATAATATTCTTTCAAATACTGGATATTGTATTTTTTAAAGTTTGTTATACTTTAACAAACAAAAGCTGACAGATGCCCTCCCTTTAGATTCTCTGAAACAAAAAAGTATGCTTAATGAAGTTTTCATGAAAGCTGCCCATAAATTTTACATACCTGAAAAATTATAAAATCTCAAAGGATCCCCACGTTTCTGCCTTGGCTGTCCCCTCACTTTCTACAGACGCTGCCTGAAAACTCGAATCTAGTCCTATGACCAAGATTACCCACGACTGCTCATGCCTGGCCGACGATGATGGGGCTTCTGGATGAAATACAGAAAACAAAATTATCTTTTGAATAATAAGCATATGTGCTCCTTCCTTATTTTCCCTAAATAGTATGAAATGCTATGGGAATGGGGCGCCTGGGCGGCTCCGTGGGTTAAAGCCTCTGCCTTCAGTTCAGGTCATGATCTCAGGGTCCTGGGATCGAGCCCCGCATCGGGCTCTCTGCTCAGCGGGGAGCCTGCTTCCCCCTCTCTCTCTGCCTGCCTCTCTGCCTGCTTGTGATCTCTCTCTGTCAAATAAATAAATAAAATCTAAAAGAAAGAAAGAAAGAAAGAAAGAAAGAAAGAAAGAAAGAAAGAAAGAAAGAAAGAAAGAAAAAGAAAGAAATGCTATGGGAAAACACTTGGAAATACTGGAAGGTCCCTCACTTGGGTTCCGACGAACTCCTCCATCAGCGTGAAAATTCCTGCAACTTTTAGCCACAGGGAGATCAGTACCTTCTTCATACTTTGGTCCTTCCCCTCCCCATATTCAGACCTGCGTTCCTCCGCCTTGTTTTACACCGGAAACGCTGGTATTTTGATATGAACCACTGGGGACCCGCATCCGCTCCCCCTGCGGGGTAGAGAAGAGAGAAGGTACCTAGCCAGCCCGCCGCGCACCGTCTGTGGCCCCACTGTTTATCATCCTCGGTTTATACGCCGAAGACGGTAACTGTTTTCCAAATAGGAAATTTTGTGAGCTCCCCATTCTCCGTGACTCTCAGCACCGAGATCCCGGTCCCCACTCACAGAGCTGCCGCCCACGGCATCCTGGGGAGCCCTGTTTCCAGCCTGCACCCTCCATTATTACACTAAGAATTAAATCCAAGTCCTTCCCATGACCCGCCGGATCTGGCCATTGCCTACCTATTGGATCTCGGCCCACTGCCCCCTCCCCCCCCGTCCATCCTCTACTGTAAAACGCCCAGCACGTGCTAGCTCCAGAGGTCCCCGGGCTGCCCTGCCCTCCTAGATAGCTTCTCCACCAGCTTGTTCTCTTCTGAAACACGGATTCCCTCCCATTCAAGCCTCAGCTCGTGTGTGACCTCCCCGGACGGACCTCTCCCAATCCCCTTGTTTAAAAGAGCTTTCTCCTCCATCCTAATGGACCACGTCCCTCCCCCCGTGGCATTGATTCGTCTGTCGCTTCCTTCCCTCTGCTGGAACGTAAGCTCTGCCCCAGCTGACATCTCTCTCGTCCGTTTGCATCCGCGGACCCGGAAACACACGTAGGTGCTTAGTACACGCTCGGAATGGATTCATTTTTCATAAACTGTAACACGTGTTGTGAGGACACCTTTATTCCAGGCAAATGCACAGGCTGTTCCAAAAAGGAAAGAACGAGCTTGTTCTTCTTTCTGGTACCCAGGAGCCCAGGCCCACAATTAAGACCTATTTCTTCCAAGTCCGCCTCTTGGTTCCGCTCTGTTTTGTTTTTGTGCGGCTCTTAATATCTCGAATCACTTCAGAGTTTCAGGGCTTGGCATGGAGATGTGGTGCAAGAGTCATCAGAGAAGCACATTTTTCCATGCCTGACTGAATCCTGCCATCCACAGATCACGTTTTTCAATCGCGTTTGCCTCTAGGAAGCTCCTTTAGGAAGCTAGCGTAGACTTGCGTTACCAGAAGGAGTGCTGGGGGCTCAGGGCCCTGGAAGCTGAGTCGGGGGTCCCCGAGTTCTTGCATGAGCCCCAGAAGCAGAGGAGGAGGTTTTGCGTCTCTTACCTACAAAAGTTGCTCTGCGTTAGTGTGTTCGGGGCATTGAAATTCTCACTGAAACTCAACCAAAATTTAAACTGAAAGAGTAACTCTGAATAGCGCCGATGGAATCTTGCTTCCCATGCAGACGAGGACATTGAATCCCAAAGAAAGAAAATCCCTTCCCGCATAGTAGGGCATAGTAGAGCGCATAGTAGGACAGCAGTGGAGCCGGAGCTAGAACTCGGGGTGGGGGGCCCACCCTGGGCCTCGGACACTGCGGGACGTCATTCCCACTGGGCCAGAGACTCAGTGCTCTCCAACACCAACCCCGCCCCCAAGGATGTTTGAGCATCCTGGTTCTGCGTGCTGTAGGGAATGAAGGGACGAACGCTTTGGTCTTCGCCTCCATGCTAAGGCGCGTACACCACGGGGAGAATCTCAAGGCAACACGAGGTAGGCGGCGATCACGGTCACAGGGACGTCGATTGCGGGAAGGTTTACAGAGAGGAGGATCTACTCCTCTGTCTCCGGAGAAGCTGCGCGGAATCCTCACGGGCGGGCGTGGCTCGCTTTGAGCCGGGTCTGGAATCAGGCACAGAAGACTGACAATTGCAACGTCTGATAAAATTCAAACAGATTTGCATTTACAAGCAGCCGCTCCGGCTTTAGCAGACACGTTCCCGAAGGACGTTACCGCGCGCGTCTGCCTCTGGACCGCGGGCCGTCTCGGAGCTCAGAAGGCTGTAATTACATTTGCGAGCCTTCTTTCGGCAAGGAGATCATTTGCTTCCAACAGAAACCCGATCGTTTGCGTGTTAAAAGGAGCCGCCTGCCAAGATTGCGGGAGGGCCGCCCCAGCGTCCCGGCACATTCTGCTTTATTCTCCTTGGAGGAAAAAGAAAAAAAAAGAAGAAGAAGGATTTTGAACTTTGGGAATTGTATCTCAAACACACAAGGCGAATTTCCAGATCTCGCCGCTGGCAGCGGTGGCCTCGCAAGAGGTTGGGAGACAGATGCGGTCGCGGGACGGGAGGCACACGAGGGGCTCACATTCAGGGAGTGCTTTGGACGCCCTGTCCCCAGAACGAGTGACTGCAGTCACCAGGGCAGTTTGCTGGCCACGTGGATTCCTGACCCCCACTCCCAGAGCGGGGTAACGGGGTGCATTCGGATGTTATTCCGCAAGTAATTTCCGCTGGTTTTGGTCCCCAGAGCAGGAACGGGATGACTAAGCAGGGGCGGCCCTGGTGGCTCGGTACAGAGAGCACAGCTCAGAGCCCGAAGCAGGTTTCCTCCCCGAAAGGGAGCGAGGAGGAGGCAAGGGGATGCTTTGGTCCTCGTAGTGCCCCAAGTCCGGCAGAGGCATAATTAAAGGCGTCAGACGGTGTGTCTGGGAGCCCGTGCTCCGCTCGGGACCTCGGTGTCCCCGGGTCAGTGCCCCGTGGACCACTGTGAAGGTCTCTAACCCCACGCCCTCCTTTTCAGCTCTGGCGGAAGTTTGCACGTCTGGCCTGTAACTTCATGGTCATCTTCATACCCTGGGAAATGAGGATAAAGAAAATTGAGAGTAAGTATGGGCGCTCGGAGGGGTGGGGCGGGGATGCGGTGCCGGCAGCCTGAGAAGGGGCTGGGCGTCGCCGTCCCCGAGAGGGGCCACCAGGGCCACGCGCACGTGCTGTGGACGTGGGACAAGGGGGCAGAAGACCTCTGTCCCATCACTGCCCCCTGGCGGGACAGGAGCCCCACATCGCTGCACCTCTGCTGTCCTGTCCTGTCCTTCAGGAGTCAGACCCAGCGCAGGCCCTGAAGGATCAGAAAGCAATAAGTCACATTCACAACATAGTCACAAACGTGATCGCACAACACACACACTCAACCTAACACGCAGCCAGTGAGCCCGGGAATAAACCCAACAGGGAGTCTATGGTGAAGAAAACTGTAAAATTGCGCCACGGGGTATTTAAAATGCCTTGTGAAGAGACACAGGATGACGTCGTATTTGGAAGATATGGACTCTCTCAGCATCAGTCTGAAAGTGTAATGCAATTCCCGTAGAAATCTCAATGTAATTTTTTTTTTTTTTTGTCCTCAGAGAAGTGATGGTTAAGACGTATACGGAAGAAACACATCCAATTGACCCATCCAAAAAGGTTATTTTTGAAAAGAAAAATGCAAGCGAACTTGCGTAACCAAAATGTGCAAACTCATTGTAAACACTACAGCGGTTGAAACTGGAGCATAGCATCATAGAGGGTAGAGACGAGGAGATTCCGCTGTTGGCAAGGGGTGCTTAGACCCTTCACCGCAAGGTTCCGGGAGCTAGTAAATAGAAGAGAGGGAGCCACTCAGGAATGAAAGGAAATATAGAGCGTGGAAGGCAAACCCGTCTGAAGATAGTGCTGTATTTAATGACCTATAAAAGAAATTGTGCGTGCCTAAAACAACAAAGCTAAAAGCTGACAAATGGGGAGAAAACAATTTTCAGCATTTCCATGAAGGTTAACTGTTTTTTTTTTTTTCCTACACAGTGGGTGGGAATGTAAATTGGAAGCCGCATTTCTAGGGGAACGCTGAAATTTGTAACCAAAGCCTTTATAATGTTTGTGCTCTTCGAGAAACCTCCCCCAGTCCCCAACAAGCAGAGAAGGGAGAGTCACAGCAGAGCCAGTGCCGAGGACAAAGTCGGGCCCCACCCGGATTTCTTGGCTGGATGCTGTGACTCCCAGCTGTCCCCAGCTGCTGGGCACAGAATCACCTACCCCACCTCCCGGGGGCTCTGGGGGAGCGGCTAGAGGAAGGGGGGAACTGAGCAAGGGGGAGTCAAGTCGGGTTCCTTTTACAAACTGTGTTGTGCAACCTGCCTTGCAGGATTCCCCACGGGTGAAGCCAGTTTCCAGCAGAGACCACATCCTCGCTTAGCTCTCCCCCTGCGCCTGCCTCGCCCCCTCCCCACTCCCTTTCTCCGGAGAGCGCTCCCTCAGTGTGTCAGGAGGGCTGGGTCCCTTCCTCCGGCTCTGCTTCTAGGAAACCTGCCCTTGGAGGGAAATTATTTATTGCAGACTTACTTATCCTAGTGAATCCCCTACCTAGGGAAAAGTCAGAGGCTAAAGTCTCACGTAGTGGGGGCAGGTTAAATAAATTATGGAACATTCAGTCGGTGAAACAATAAAATGTATCTTATAGAATATTTTTTTGCATGAGAAAACGCTTACAATACATTAAAAACTCAAGACACGTGTTGTAGGGAGATGTCCATTCTACACAAAAAATCTATACATATAGAATAAGAATGGGGGCCCACACTAAAAGTTTACTAGAAACTCATTATAGTAGTGATTTTAATTTAGTGGGCTCAGAATAGGTAATGTCTTTGTTTTCTTTATGATGCTTTGTGTTTTCCTAGTTATTATGATAAAGGTAAGCTAAATTTGAAGTAAAAATTCAAAAGATTTTTTTTTAAGGATGGTACAAATCACCCACATTCTCCTCTAATTTCTATGCTCCCTTAGTTTCTTAGTAGAAATTTGGTCTTGAATACGCTTTGTTTTAGAATAAAATAGATATATAGAAAAGTTTAGCTATATAGGAACATTTTAAAGTTCCTGTAATTCCTTCACGCAGTTTCCCCTAATGTTAACACCGAGCAAATTGCTATATTTCCAAATAAAAAAAATGAAGACAAACTCATTCCAAGAAAAATCCTTGGAATTCTCAAAGCCCTACAAAATGAAAAAAACATATATCCGATTCTCAAAAGATGCTGATTCTTCTGAACAAAGGTGAAATGTAAATTTGACACATATTTTAGATGAATGTGGTCATTAGGGAAATTATTAAATTAGGGCTTTTTTTCCCTGTGCTCCTACATGGAAAGACTCATGAGCATCCTGGCCCCCATAAATGACTATTTGGGGGGAACACCCTGAATGGTACAATCCTGGCACTCTTCACCTTTGTCCTGATACCCAAAAAAGTCACAGAGTTGCTGTGCAGAGAACTTTGCCCTGTGCTAAAATCCGCACAGTGGATGAACAGAAATACCGTTCATCCCGTTGATGCTGTTTTTCAATGTTCTTATTGTCCGGCCTTTTTTTTTTTTTTTCCCATTAGGTCATTTTGGATCCGGTGTTGCCTCCTACTTCATATTCCTGAGATGGTTATTTGGAATTAATATTGTGCTGACGATAATGACCGGTGCTTTTATTGTCATTCCAGAGGTAAGAGCTAGTTGGGGGGGGGGGGTCGGAATAAGAAGGGCAGTTCATGGTGAGCGCAGTCTCGAAATGCGGCCGCCCCCCTCGGCCTCGTGGGAAGGACGATCTGTGCGCTCAAGCAGTCACAGCCAACCTCTTCCGTGAGGGGCCGGGTAGCGAACAGGGGAGGCTTTGGGTCGCACCCCTCCCGTCCCCCATGCGATGCGAAAGACGACACACAGGCTCGTGACGGTGTCTGCGTTCCGATCGGATTTTATTTACGGATATTTGCATATACTGAGGTTTGACCGTCACATCCCTGCTAAGGCTCCCAATATATTCTTCCGCTTTTGATTTTTTTTTTTCCAACCAATTAAAAATGCAAAAATGATTCTCAGCTCTTGGACCGCACACGGGGAGGCGACAGGCCGGGTTCGGCGTCCGGGCCAGTCGGCCGGCACCGTGATGGTACAAAACTCACTTCTCGACGACACTTCGTCCTCGCGAAGTGAATGGGGCTATTTCCCGTGCAGAAACCCGGCGACCTCAAAAATCTAGCTGTAGAAGCCCAGCGAGAGGACACCCCGGCGGGCCGTGAAAAGCAGCTCGGCCCAGCCGGGATGATGGGTCCCTCAGTGAGAATCAAGCAGAAGGGTGGCCACCGGAGGCCTCGCCTGTGGCCGTGGGGATGTGGGGGTCGGCTGCCCCTTTTCCTCTGCTCCCCTCCCCCCCAGAGGATCACGGGACATCCTGTTTCCTCTCCCAGCTCGTCGCAGGCCAGCCCTTCGGAAGCACGGCCAGCAAGAGCATCCCCGAGGAGCACGTGGCCACCGCGCAAGACCTGGACACCGTCTGGTCCCTGGGGGTGAGGCCGAGGCTTAGCCACGCTCTCGTCTTGAGGGAGGGCTGACCGGGCGGCAGGTTCCGGGACCCGGGGAGGGAAATGACGCCGGGTGCTCTCTTGGCAGGGTTATTTGCAGTACTCGGTGCTCTTCTACGGCTATTACGGCAGGGAGCGAAGGATCGGGAGAGCTGGCTACCGGCTGCCCTTGGCCTATTTCCTGGTGGGGATGGCCATGTTCGCGTACAGCTTCATCATCCTCTTGAAAAAGTACGGCTACCCCGCCCCTCCCCATATGCCAGCGGTGATGTGAGTGAGCGCGGTCGGGCCAGTCACGCGTGCGGCGTGGGCACAGCCGTACCCATTTTGCAGATGAGGGGGCCGAGGCTAAAAGAGGTGTGCTCGTGTTAACCAACCCTTACTGCTCACGTTCACGGCTTTGGGCCAGGTTCCGAGTCGGGTCCAGAGAGACAAGAATCATGTAGGCTCCACGGCTAATGTAAGTTCAGGCAAATTAGTAGCTATGCTTGCAGGGACGGGAGCAACGTGGTCTAAGTGACCAGAGGCTGCAGAAAGCAAAACGTCGTCCCGCGGCTGTACGTTCGCCGGAGACCGAGCCACCGGTCCTGCGAGGGCCGGCTTTTCCGTGCCGTGATGCGCTTTGCGCAGCCAGCTCCTCCCCGAGAGGAGGCACAGAGAAGGAAAACCGAGGGGCTGGGGCTCAGGGGTCCGGCACCTTCCCCACCGTGAGACCTACGGCAATTCCCGTCCCCTCTCCGGGCCTCATTCGTAAAATGGGCAGGTGGGCTCAGAAGACGGCCCGGTTTCCCGCCGGCACTCCCGACCCGGGCTCCTGCATTAATGCGAGCTCAAGTGCGCGGCTGGGCAGGCTCCGAGCTGGGGAACCCGGCCCCTCCCCGCCTGGCTCACCGGCTGCTTCTGTCTGCCTCGAGGGTCCCAGTGTGTCTTGTCGCCTGCCCCCTGGGGCATGTCCACCCAGTGCAGATACAAGTGCTCGGGGCACAAAAAGGTCATTAGCATCGTCATCGCCATCAAACCACAAAATCCCAAGGAGGTGCCCAGGGACCCGGGGGCCTTTGGCTCACAAGAAGCTTTCCTGCTTAGCTTCTGGGGGCACCTCAAGACCTCACCTGCAAGACAGGCCCTTCACTAGCTGTTAGAGGCTAACAGACAGACGGAGGCGAGCTCAGGACAAAGAGCTACGGAGAGGGAGGGTAACCGGAGAGACAGTCTGAAGGACGAGGGACTTCTACCCGAGGAGGGACGCAGAGTCCTGCCTTCAGGTGCGTCTAAGGAGCACCACGGGCTGGAGGGACCGACTGGCTCCCTGAGGTGGGGTCCCCGCCCCTCCATGGGCAGGCCCTCCAGGAAGGCCGATTCAGCTCCACGGGCACACACACCTCAGTGACCTCCTGGCCACCATGGCGGCAAGGCCGCTTGCCAAATGGGCTCACCCCACAACCGTCCGGTGCCGTTTCCCCACGAGGGGGGCTGACGCCGCCCCTGGACAGGGCCACGCGTTCTCCTTCACACGGGGGCCCTGCGAAGACAGGCAGCAGCCCCAGGAGGGCAGGACCCAGCCTGACCCTGCCCTCACGCGCCCATCCCGGCCCCTCTCTCGCAGGATGGCCAAGAACTCCCGCACCAGCCTGGCCAGTGCCTCCAATGAGAACTACACCTTCTGCTGGCGGGTCTTCTGTGCCTGGGATTACCTCATCGGCAACCCAGAGGCGGCTGAGAGCAAGACCGCGGCCATTGTGAACAGCATCAGGGTGAGTGGGCGCTGTGGCGGGGCCGGGGGAGGTCAGGGCTCCTGCAGCCACGACCGTGGCCTTCACTGTGGAGCCACCAGGCCGCCGGGGGCGCTGGCAGTCCTCCTCCCCATGCTCCCTGGGCTGGGCGCCACCAATCCCCTGGAGCATAGGAGGAGACATTGAAAAACTCCTTCTTTTAATTTTTTCATCCCATCCCCCTAAAATTTCAACTGGTGTATTTTTGATACTTTGCATAACGGATTGCGACCAAATTGCAGGTATCTCGTGGGGGAATTACACACTTAACACGCTGGGGATATGAGCCTTAGCATTACCGCGGAGGATGAGGTCATCAGACGCACCCGGGGACTTGGGTCTCCTAAGCAGCAAGACCGCTAAATGCTGCCTCTTCGGGGGGAAAAAACCATCTAGGTCATTTCACTTACGTAAATGATGTGCTTTCCACCTCCTCTGCCCAAGCCCCGATTTCTTTTCCATCTGCTTATCATTATACAAAACACCGATGTCAGTAAAAATCTCCATTAAAAAGAATCGATCCTTTCTTACCGTGAAATAGTTCTGAAGATTTATGATTAATGGCAAGGTTAAGCGTTTAATTCGGATGTGTCTTTTCTTAAAGGAGGCTATCCTGGAAGAACAGGAAAAGAAGAAAAGCAAAAATCTGTACGTATGGCCCCTCGCCCACCCTTCACTCATTGATGAGCTATTTTAATTCAGTACAAGACTTACCAGATGACCTCGATCTTATTTTCACACCTTGTCGGGCAGCTTTCTTTCTCCTTAAAGGCTGTCCTTCTAGTAAGGTGACACGGGGGAAGCCCGTAAAGGCTAGATGTCGGTATTCCCGACCGGTTCCTCCCTCTGTCCATCGATGGACGGCAGGGTGAGAGTTCTGAAACCGACCGACTTCTTTCACTTAGATGATAAAAGAGGTATTTTGGGCGCCAGTTTCTAGTTTGCTAAATTAAGCATAAGCTACTTTATTTAGCAAGAGGTCCCTGAGGTGGTAAGACACAAGTAGGATCGAGTGATGTCTCCCATCTGAACTCTCGCTCCGGGACTTAAGGACTGCCTTGGTGAGGTGAGGCCCTTCCCCAAGAGAGCCAAGGGCACGGAAGCCGGTCCCTGGAAGGGATGGTGACCTGTCCCCGTGGGACGGCCGCGTCTGCTCTCTGATGCCCTCACTGGTTCTTTAGCCCCTGGATTCGTCCCCGCGATGCGGAAAGCCTGATGGGGAAGGCAGGGGACGTGGGAGGCGGTGAGGAAGCAGGGCATGGGGGCGGGAAGGGCTCTCCACAGGGAGATGGATGAGAGGCTCCCGTGCTCCCTTTGTCATTAGCTCCCACGACCTGGGAAGGTCCCCGGGCCTTTCCAGGCCCCACTTCCTCCCCCGTGAAATGAGGATGAGGCTCCCTCTGTCCCAGAGGGCGGAGGGGAAACGGGGGACCCTAGTGCACGACTCGCCTGACCCGACCGATGATGGCGGCATGGTCTGGGGACACGAGGGAGGAAGGAAGCCCCGGGATGGTCCTGATGGGTCTCACTCCATCTCCAGGACTCGGATTCCGTATGTAAAGTTCTCCCCAGAAAGACAAGGTGATGTTTATCACTTCTGGGAGTGAGCTTGCTCCTTGAACAGAGGAAGGGCCGGGAGTCACGCAGAGGGAGGTCACGACCAGCCCAAGGTCGCCCAGAGGGTGGACTTGTGCTTTAGGGGCAGGATGGCACCCTCCTCCTGGGCCCCTCAGCTCCTCCTGGCCGTACCTCTTCCTGTAGTCCCTGCGGGCTGGGGTGGGCCACGCCCAGGCCCCCGGCACCCCTGGCCGGTACCTGCTGCCCCAGGGCACCCACCAACCCCGTCAGCCCCGTCAGTGCGCATGCACGCGAAGCCTGGCGGCTGGGGGCGAGGCTGGGGGCTCGTGCTCAGGGAGGCGCCCTTGACCGGGAGGGACAGGAGCGATGACCAAAGCTTCCCTGCTTCTCCTTGGGCGGACCGTCCCGGGATGCAGCTCGTCCACCCCTCGGAAGGCCCTGCCGTTGTTTCAAGCTGGGGCCGTGTCCCCCACACCCCCTCACCCTCACTGCTCCTCCTCCCGTCTGGCCCCCGGACCTTCTGGGATCACGTCCCAAATACAGTGCTTGCACACAGGCCATTGCCGGAGGCTCTGCTTGCAGGAAAACCCAGGCTGAGACGGGCCCCAAGGTCAGATGTCCTAAAGGTCAGCCGGTTGGCGTCCGTGAGATTTCCCCAGCAGGAGGAAGGACAGGGCAAGCCCGCATCTCAGGAGCTCGCCCCCTGGGCCGTGGCTCTGACATGCTCGTTCGCGGCGGGCCTGTCCCAGGAGCTGAGACTACCCCAGAAGGGTCCCCGCCCCCGCGCGAATCTGCTACAGTGTCGGGTTCATGCCCGACCCGTGGGAGCTGGCCAGATTTGTAAGTCGCCGTGGCTCCCTGAGATGCCGGATTTGGACCCGGGGGGAGGGGGTGGGAGGGAAGAGCTCAGACTCTCCCGCCGAGAATTCACGCGACAGTAGGCGGGTCCCGTCGCTCCTGGGCGGCCCCAGGACCCGTCCTCTCAATGCCTGTCCCCGCAGGGCGGTGACCATCTGCCTGAGGGTCCTTGCCAACATCCTGGTGCTTCTCTCGCTCGCGGGGAGCATCTACCTGATCTACTTCGTGGTGGATCGATCTCAGAAGCTAGAGCAGTCCAAGAAGGAGCTGACGCTCTGGGAGAAGAACGAGGTACCCGCCGGGCGCGCCCACGGGCCCTCCCAGGGGGACCCACGGGAGGCCCGCCCTCTCCTCCCGTGTTGTGCCGCAGCGGGGCTAGCTAGGCAGAGCTCCCCGGAGCGCCACCTGCGGGGGCTTGAGCCGCAGGGGTTCTCTCGGCCTCGAGCAGGAGGGGTTCCCATTCAACATGGCCTTCGAGCACTCATCCCACCGTTTACCCTTGGGTCCTGCCGACTGTGCTCGGCTGCTCTCGCTGCTGCGTTTCCAGAAACGGGCCTCACCGGCCGGGGATGGTTTCCGGGCACGCGTCGCAGTTGACCTTGAGCACTCAGGCCGTTTCTGTTTTTCTGAATTACAAACAAAGCTCCCCAAACCATGTTATTTGCTCAAAGATCTCTTCCCTTCGTTTATGGGAATATCCCCGCGACGGGAAGCGGCCAAGAGGAGAGTTGGGAACCGTCTTAGAATTCGCCATATTTGCAGTAAGACGGCCGTGTCCACTTTTCCTGCAAAGATCTGAAAGGCAGGCGGAGCACGGAGGCCGCCTCTCCGACCGCTGCGGTGGGGAGGCGCGTCCTTCGTGAGATTTGTAAACCCAAGTGCGTAGGTCACACAATGCTTACAGTTTATCCCAACGTGCGGTCCTTGTTCAGAACCCGAACGATCGGCTGTTTGGGGGTTTGGGGGAGGTTTTCTGTGCCGCCCAAGAATGCCCGCCGGCCAAACGGTAGACCAGGAGGCCGGTGTGAGGAAGGGGAGGCCGGGCCTCGAACCCGGGCCTCAGGCGGGCCGCACTCTCTGTGCAGGTGAGCGTGGTCGTCTCCCTGGTCACGATGCTGGCACCGTCAGCCTTCGACCTCATCGCCGCCCTGGAGATGTACCACCCGCGGACCACGCTGCGCTTCCAGCTGGCCAGGTGCGACCGCCCGTGGGGATGGCCAGTGGTGGGGCCCCCCATGTGCCCGCCCCGCCGGGAACCCACGTCCCTCCAGAGCCCGGCTTGCTCCGCTGCCCCCCGGACCTAGTTCAGAGCTTCCCCTCGGGATGCATGGCAGGGATAACAGGAAAGCAGGATGCGGCAGGAGAGAAGGGGAAAGGAAGAGAGGCGGAGGGAGGGGCGAGAGGAGGGGGTGGGGAGAAGGGAAGGAAGAGGAGAGGAGGGGAGGGGAGAGAGGAGGGGGAAGGAAGAGAAGAGGGAGGA
>JAPYYJ010001247.1:0-14440 GCA_028533885.1 Nasua narica | reverse complement strand
TCATCAAGATAAAAAGCTTCTGCACAGCAAAGGAAACAGTCCACAAAACAAACAGGCAACCCACAGAATGGGAGAAGATATTCGCAAATGACACTACAGACAAAGGTCTGATATCTAAGATCTATAAAGAACTCCTCAAACTCAACACTCACAAAACAGATAATCACATCAAAAAATGGGCAGAAGACATGAACAGACAATTCTCCAAAGAAGACATACAAATGGCTAACAGGCACATGAAAAAATGTTCATCATCTTTAGCCATCAGAGAGATTCAAATCAAAACCACACTGAGATACCACATTACGCCAGTTAGAATGGCCAAAATCAACAAGACAGGAAACAACAAATGCTGGAGAGGATGTGGAGAAAGGGGAACCCTCCTCCACTGTTGGTGGGGATGCAAGTTGGTGCAGCCACTTTGGAAAACAGTATGAAGATTCCTCAGGAAATTAAATATACAGCTACCTTATGACCCTGCAATTGCACTACTCGGTGTTTACCCCAAAGAAGCAGATGCAGTACAAAGAAGGGCCACATGTACCCCAATGTTCATAACCGCAATGGCCACAATATCCAAACTGTGGAAAAAACCAAAATGCCGTTCAACAGATGAATGGATAAGGAAGATGTGGTACATCTACACAATGGAATATTATGCCTCCATCAGAAAGGATGAATATCTAACTTTTGTATCAGCATGGACAGGACTAGAAGAGATTACGTGGAGTGAAATAAGTCAAGCGGATAGAGGCAATTATCTTATGGTCTCACTTACGTGTAGAGTATCAAGAAAATCATGGAGGGCATCGTGAGAAGGAAGGGAAGGGCGAATGGGGGGAAATCGGAGGGGGTGATGAACCAGGAGAGACTGTGGACTCTGATCAACAAACTGAGGGTTTTGGAGGGGAGGGGGTGGGGGGTGGGTGAGCCTGGTGGTGGGTATCGAGAGGGGCACGTACTAAGTGGAGCACTGGGTGTGGTGCATGAACAATCAATCTTGTAACACTGAAAAATTAAAATAAACAAATTTGTGGAGAAAAAAAAAGAACTTAAAAAAAAAGAATTCTTGCTTCACATACTCCACAAAACTTCACCAATTATCTACTAGTTATAAATAAGACAAACTTTAGAATACAAAAAGACACTCCAAGCCACTGAGTCAAACTGTTAATATTTGTTTCCAACTCCTTTTCTACTCTTTATTTCTACTATCCTGGTAAATTTTAAGGATTATTTGGAATTTTATAAAACTAAAACAGATTGGATTTGTTACTACTTTTTTGAAGTTCTTACTTATATTCCAGTTAGTTAATGTACAGTGTCACATTACTTTCATATGTACAGTATAGTGATTCAAGATTTCCATGCAACACCCAGAGTACATCATAAGAAGTGCATTCCTTTAAAGAAAAAAAAAAACATTTTATATATTTATTTGACACAGAGAGAGAGAGAGAGAGAGAGGCAGAGTAGCACAAGTAGGCCGAGAGTCAGGCAGAGAGAAGGGGTAAGCACGCTCCCCGCTGAGCAGATACCCCAATGCAGGGCTCGATCCCAGGACCCTGAGATCATGACCTGAGCTGAAGGCAGAATCTTTAACCCACTGAGCCAACCAGGCACCCCCCTTTTTATTTTATTTTATTTTATATTGTTTTATATTTTATTATTTTTATTATTATTTTATTTTTCCAGTGTTCCAAGATTCATTGTTCATGTACCACACCCAGTGCTCCATGCAATACATGCCCTTCTCAATACCCACCACCAGGTTCGCCCAACCCCCTCCTCCCGCCCCTCCAAAACCCTCAGTTTGTTACTCAGAGTCCATAGTCTCTCATGTATCATCTCCCCCTCCGATTTCCCCTAATTCACCCTTGTTTTCCTTCCCAAAATGTCCTCCGTGTTTTTCCTTATGCTCCACATGTAAGTGAAACCATACAATAATTGACTCTCTCTGCTTGACTTATTTCACTCAGCATAATCTCTTCCAGTTCCATCCATGTTGATACGATAGTTGGGTATTCCTCACTTGTGATGGAGGCATAATATTCCATTGTATATATGTTCCACATCTTCTTTATCCATTCATCTGTTGAAGGGCATCTTTCACATTGCCTGATTTCAATCTTTACTACAAACTGACCACCAAGACAGCATAGTACTGGCACAAAAACCAACACATAGAACAGTGGAACAGACTAGACAGCCTGATATGGACCTGCAACTCTATGGTCAAATAATCTTCAACAAAGCAGGAAAAAATATCCAGTGGAAAAAAAGACAGTCTTTTCAATAAATAGTGCTGGGAAAATTGGATCACTATATATAGAAGAATGAAACTTTACCATTCTCTTACACCACACATGAAGATAAATTCAAAATGGATTAAAGATCTCAACGTGAGGCAGGAATCTATCAAAACCCTAGAGAAGAACATAGGCAATGACCTCTTAAACATTGGCCACAGCAACTTCCTTCAGGATATGTCTCCAAATGCAAAGGAAACAAAAACAAAAATGAACTTTTGGGACTTCATCAAGATAAAAAGCTTCTGCACAGCAGACAGTCAACAAAACAAATAGGCAGGGACGCCTGGGTGGCTCAGTGGGTTGAGCAACTGCCTTTGGCTCAGGTCATGATCCCGGCGTCTTGAGATAGAGTCCTGCGTCGGGCTCCTTGCTCTCTGCCTCTGCCTGCCTCTCTGCCTGCTTGTGTTCTCTCTCTGTTAAATGAATAAATAAAATCTTACAAAAAAAAGCAGGTAACCTATGGAATGGGATAAGTTATTCACAAATAACACTACAGACAAGGTCTGATATCTTAGATCTATAAAGGAAGTTCATTCCTTAATGTATATTACCTAGGAAACTTATTCTCCCCAACCACCTTCCCTCATAACCATCAAGTTTTTCTCTATAGTTAAGAATCTGGTTCTTGGTATGCCACTTTTTCTTTTCTGCCCTTTTGCTTTTCTGTTTTATTTTTTAAATTCTGCATATGATTGAAATCATATGGTATTTGTCTTTCTCTCACTTACTTAGCACAATAGTCTCTAACTCCATCCATGTCATTCAAATGGCAAGATTTTATTATTTATTTTATGCCAGGGTATAATTCCATTGTATGTATGTGCCTTTTCTTCTTTATCCATTCTTCAGTTTTTGACTGCTTCCAAAATGTGTCCATTGCAGATAATGCTGCTATAAACATGGAGGTCAATGTATTCCCTTGAATTAGTATTGTTGCATTCTTTGGATAAATACCTAGTAGTGAAATTGCTGGGTCACAGGGTACTCCATTTTTAACTTTCTCAGGAACGTCTATACTGTGTTCCAGAGTGACTGCACCAATTTGCCTCTGCACCAACAATACAAGAGGGTTCCATTTTCTCCACATCCTAGCCAAGATCTGTTGTTTTTCATGATTTCAATTTTAGCTATTCTGATTTGTAGGAAGTGGTATCTCATTAAGGTTTTGATTTGTATTTCCATGATGATGAGTACTATTGAGCATCTTTGAACCATTATTTACAATACCCAAATTATAGAAAGAGACCAAATGTCCATTGACTGATGAATGGATAAAGAAGATGTGGTAAAGCAAGTGAGTATCATGCTAAGTGAAATAAGTCTGTCAGAGAAAGACAAGTACCATGATTTCACTTGTATGTGGAATTTAAGAAAGAAGAAAATGAGCAAAGGTAGGGGGAGAGAGAGAGGAAAACCAAGAAAGTGAATCTTAAGTATAGAGCTGATGGTTACCAGAAGGGAGGTGGGTATGGGGAAAGGGCGATGGGTCAAATAGGTGATAGGGAGCAAAGAGTGCATCTGTTTTGATGAGCACCAGTGATGTATGAAAGTGTTGAACCATTACATTGTGTACCTAATAAAACTAATATTACATTGTGTTAACTAACTGGAATTCAAACAAAAACTTAAAAATTAACAAACAACAAACAAAATGAGATTCTACTTCATACCCATTATGTTTATTATAAATACAATAAAATAATAGAACAAAATTTAAAAAAAATAAAAATTGCATGTTATTTTGTACATATAATTTTACAAAAATTGAACTCAGCTAAAATTGCTTAAAATTGCTAGTTGTTCCACTAAATTGACTAACTATAAAATAAGTAGGTTCCTATTATTATTAATAAGTGACTATTGTTAGGCTGGTAGTAATTTAGATTTATGAAGAGCAGAATATTCTCTCTAGAGTCATTATTTTTCCCCCTAAGGGAAAAGTGGGCATGATATCAACTATAGAATAAATTGCAATAGAAAGACTATATATGAGTGACAAGTTTGGTTTTAATTACTGATTTTTTTTGACTAGATCATTTTGCTTTATTATTGTTGAATATTTTTATTGGTAATGAGCACTCTGAAATTTGAAAAGAAAATTAAAAAGCCTGGACTTTTGAAACTAAAATAAGTAACTGGATGATTGTGGAGATGTTAATATGATGTAAAAACATATACATTTAGGAAACTAGGTAAAACTAAATACTAAATCAGTAAGATAAAAGGAAGCTTTTTAAATATTATGCCATATATATTTAAATAAGTGCTTAATATAGTTTAATTTCAGCCCTAAAAATTGTGCATGCTTACACGAAAGTGCATCTCAAACCTCTTTAAGTAGAATTCTGATGTGTTTAATTAATTTTTCTGGCCCATTGACATGAGTTTATGTTCCCTAGAAAATTGGATCCATGAGACCTAACAGAAAAGAAAGATGTTAAAACAGGTGCAAAGATTAAATATTTTTTGGAAAGATTAAATTTTAGAAAGTTATTGATGATTCCTTTCATTTATTAGCTATCAATCATTGAGTTAAAAGACCCATAGAACTTCTTTAACAATATAGCTTTTAATGAAAAACATCTTCCTGTTTTTAAAGAAATGTTAAATACAATTTTCTTTGATTTTGATTTATTAAATTCATTATAAATTTTGAATCATTTTAAGACCCAAGATTTATCTATTATTATTTTTGTTTAATTGAGTGTTCTTTCCTTTTATATAGTCAAAATTTGGGGTAACTATTTGCTAAAGAAACCAGCTTCGTTTGGATTTCATCCATGCATATGGTAAGTCTTATAAATAATGAGACTGCTTGATTTCTGTGTAATATCCAAGATAAAGTTTATCTTAGACATACATCCCTTGTCCCAATTCTAATTCTATGTTTGGTTGTCTATGACGAAAAAACAAAAATGAAAACCAAAAAAAACAATTTCTGTGTGTATTCTTCATATACTTAAATGCTTACATTTATACCAATCTCAAAAAGCAGAAGAGATATTGCATTTCACAAGAATTTTTCAGATTCTCTAATATAAGTGCTATCAATTTTCAGGACTAATAAGGAAGGTTATAGAACTTTCTCCTCAGCAATATATTATTAACAAAAATATTATTCTTACTTTTAATTAAATGGCAAATACATAAACTTTAATTATGTTTTATTTCAAAAGAAGGGTACTTCTCCAGTAAAAAAAAAGTTTCCCCCAAATAAACAAATTATATATTCTATATGCCAAGACAATAAACTAGATTTAAAAACTTAATAAACAACAAAGTGTATGGAACATGCATTATGTTATGAAAGATACATATTAATTTGGAACCCAATTTAACTTAGTTTATGTGTTCATTAGGTTGTTTTTGACTTATTTCTCATAATCCTTATTACAAAAAAGGGGTCAAATTAGTAAGTGTAGATAAAAAGAAAAATAAGAATTTAACATAGAATTTAGCGTTTGTCTCAAAATATTATTTTTTTGTTTTAGTAGAAAGCTCCTTTTAAAATTTAATGAATTCACTATAATATTTTCAGAAAACAAGTATGTAAAGATGTAGACAAATTGAGCAGTTTGTAAAATCTTGAATGAGAATTTGAAAACTGACATGATAGATACTTTTTGTGTCAATATTTTTAATTCATTCATTAAATATCTGCTGACTAGATAATGATATTCAAGCACTTTCTGGTTATTATAGTAATTTTCCTTCCTATTTTTTATGATTTCAATATCATTAATGTAAGATTTATTTGTTTTTTTTTTACTCCCAAGCATTGTACAAAACTGATGCTGCTTGAAGGAGTGAAAATTCCTCCCAAGTAGTTTGACAGATTTTTATTTAAGAATTACATTGAAAAGGTGTCAAAATAGTTTAATTCTATTTAAATAAATATTCATGTATAATCCATATTATACACAATTGACATTTTCACTGATCAGAGCTAATTAACAATTTCTATTAGACAAAATAAAATGGCATAGGAGGCCATCAAATGTGACTTTTACATTTTATTTTTGATTTTTTTTCTATTTTACTACCGCAACATGACATTAAAAAAAGAAAATGTTTTCAAAATGGCAAAAAATCCACAAAAGTATTGATTTTCAGATGTTTTGTCAAAGTTATATTTGTAAATAGCCTTCAACATTATAATTATGTTGACTAGAAATTGCATACAAATGCAATTAAAATTAAATGAGTTAGTATGGCCAGGAAGATCAAAATTACATAATTATAAATAATTATAATTAAATTATAATGTATAATATAAATTTATACATATATAATTAAACCTCATATTTACTTAAATAAATAGAAACATGGTGAAATTTTAAATTTTAAGTGGAAGGGTGTTGAATACTATGTGAGTGTATTTCTTCACAAACATTATCAAAATATACATATATATATGTCTCCATTTTGCAGGCCTTTGTAATTTTATTAAAGTATTCTCTTTGTGACAAACACATGTTAATATTCATATTAAAATTATTATACTTTGGAAGTTATAAAAGTATTCCCACCTTTATTTTTACCAGTAGAAACACCATCTGAACAGGAGACACACCACCCATTCTTTCACTGAATAATTATTTAGACAAATATACCATATATCTGCTAGTTGCTAACATTTATTAAAATCGTATATCATGTAGAATGCACAGCTTCCACTTTTGAGTTATGTAGATTTTAGCTACTGCATAGAATTGTACACATTTGGAAAATATGAAGCAAGATAATGTCAATGCCCAAATAAGTATGGGAAACATGTTATCAATGTTCATTGAATTCTGAAAACCCAAACACCAATGGAAGATCCAAAACTGCTTTACTGAGAGTGAAATTTTTTTTTAAGATTTTATTTTTATTTATTTGACAGAGAGAGAGAGATCACAAGCAGGCAGAGAGGTAGGCAGAGAGAGGGAAGCAGGCTCCATGCTGAGCAGAGAACCGAATGCTGGGCTAGATCCTAGGACTGTGAGATCATGACCTGAGCTGAAGGTGGAGGCTTTCACCCACTGAGCCACCCAGGCGCCCCAAGAGAATGCAAATTTTTAAATGTCTCCTTCGTTTCTCAGAAATTTGTCTCTTTATAAAGTACTGAATATTTTAAGAAATATGAATACAGGAGATATTTTTCATAGTTGTTCTAATAACTTAAATCTCTATCATAATAACAGAATTATTGGGGCTTTGGATGGGTGAGGGGTGGGGGGTTGGGTGATCCTGGTGGTGGCTATTGAGGAGGCCATGTAATGCATGGAGGACTGGGTATGTTGCATGAACAATGAATCTTGGAACACTGAAAAAATAAAATTAAATAAAAAAATAATAACGGAATTTACCAACCACACACCAACATTTTTTCCAAGAATTACTCATCATTAGTCTCCTTGGCTTTCTAGTCTAACCAGTATTTGCTTCATTTCTTCCAGAAAGTTCCTTGTGGAGAGAGGAGATGGAAAATTACAACCTTACCACCGTGACTCAGTTTATCCTCATAGGGCTCTCTGAACTCCCTGAGGTGCGTTACCCTCTCTTTGTGGTCTTTACCATCATCTATCAGGTCACCTTGGTAGGAAATGGGACCATTCTCTTGGCCATTGGGACTGAGAAAAAGCTACATACACCCATGTATTACTTTTTGGTAAATTTGTCCCTCTTAGACATATTCTGCCCAACAGCTACTGTCCCCAAGATGCTGCAAAACCTCCTGACTGAGCAGCAAAACATTTCCTTCCTTGGATGTGCTCTGCAGCTTTATTTCCTGGTGGCCTTGGCAGGGGCTGAAGTCTTCCTTCTTGCTGTCATGGCTTATGACCGGTATGTGGCCATCTGCTTCCCCCTCCGTTACATGCTTGTCATGACAAAGGTTCACTGTGTCCAGCTGACAGCTGGGGCCTGGACAGCAGGGTTTCTCAATTCCCTCCTTCATACGGTGTCCACATTCCACCTGTCTTTTTGCAAATCCAACCGAGTTAACCAATACTATTGTGATATCCCACCAGTGATGGCCTTATCATGCTCATCTACTTATGTAACTGAAATGCTTGTTTTAGTGGTAGGAGGCATACTGGGGATCAGTGCCTTCCTGATAACCTTTATCTCTTATATCTACATTATATCCACTATATTAAAGATCCAGTCAGTGGAAGGGAAACACAAAGCCTTTTCCACATGTACTTCCCACCTCTTAGTGGTCTGTCTGTTCTATGGCACAGTGATATTTACCTACATACGCCCTTCCTCCAGTCAACACTCTCCAGCCAGAGACAGACTCATCTCCATGCTCTATGGGGTTATTACCCCAATGTTAAACCCCATGATCTACAGCCTCAAAAATATGGAGGTCAAAGAAGCACTCAGAAAGCTTCTATGTCATAAAGCGTGTTTACAGCAGTTATAATATTAAAGCAGAATATGTTGATGCTCATTTTAGAATAAAGTCATAGGAAAAATTCATAGAATAATTTTCAATTGATATATAGAAAACATGTTTATGTACTCAAGGAAATTTACAAACACACATACATATAACTAGTTACACCGATCTGTATTTATATATCTTTATCTCTATCCACTTGGCTCTTAATATTTATTATCCAAAAACAGGCATTTTCAAGAGTAAACAGAAAGCTGTTAATGATTAACAGGAATAAACTGAACTGATCTTAAGTTAACTTGGATATATGCTCCTATCTATATCCATACTCATGCCTTTATCAACTGTAGCTTTTAGTACTTGTTTTAAATAAATATCTGCCATCTATTTATAGATCTTTCTTTTAAAAAATTTCAAATTATTTATTTATTTATTTATTTGGCAGAGAGAGAGAAAGAGAGAGACAGCAAGAAATGTAATACAAGCAAGGGGAGTGGGAGAGGGAGACACTGTCTTCCCGCTGAGTAGGGAGCTCAACACAAGGTTGGATCCCAGGACCATCCAATCCCAGGTTCATGATCTGAGCCAGCGGGAGACACCTCATGACTGAGCCTCCCAGGTGTGCCAGGTGCCCCAGGTTCCTTTCCTTTTGTTAATTCCTCTTATGTGATTGACTACTTATAATGATATATTTATATTATTATTTCACTCTTTTAATTTTAGCTTTTACTTAGTCTGTACTTCATTTCTCTCTTTTCTTGTGACTCTACCCATTCTCAGTTCTGATTGTCTCTCCGAGGAAATTACCTATTATATCAAATCTATGATTTAAATATCTAATGTAGTTCACATTATTATTGCATTTAGTCTGAATATTGTCAGAACTGAGAGTATCACCTAATACACACACACATGCCTTATTAACTACTTTGCATTTTTGTTATTAATTTTTTCCAGCTATGCAGACTAAAATCCATAAAACCAGACACCAAGTTGCCTTGATGCCAAGCCCTTCCATTCAATGTGACTAGAAAGTAGTTGTTTCTAACTGTGGATAGCTCACAATTCACACTCCATACGCCTTTTCTTATCACAACTAGAAATAGGAATGTTGCTGTATTACTGCTTATGCAATACACTCATTTAGCTCTTTAATCCTCTATAATTTTTTCCCACAATTTTCTCGACTCTGAACATCCCAATTTCCAAATTTAGTCCCCAGTCAGTCACTTCTAATATATACTCACTCTCTGCAGTTCTGAATCTATTTTTATTCTCTAGTATTCAATGTTTTTTTTCTTTCTCTTATCTGCTTTATGCTGATATGTTAAGTGATTATATCACCAGTGAAGTGTTATTATGTTATTCATAGATATCTTTTTATTTCCTTCTCTATACTTTTATTGAGCTCTTAGTCATTTTCAAAATTCACAAAATGAAAACTTTGTCATATGTACTTGTGGTGCATGAGTTAGAATAAATACTTTTATATGAGATGTTTAGTAATAACTGTATCTTCCAAAATTCTGCAACACACCAATATATATCTTATATAATTCATAAGGTTATTCATAATAGTGGTACATGAAATACCTTTTATTGAATTTTAAATTGAATAGGAAAATCCACTTGGACTTTAAGAAAGAAATTGCATAATATTACTACTTTACAACTATAAATTTGACAACTGTTTTCCTTTTGGGACACCTGGGTGGCTCAGTGAGTTAAGGATCTGCACTGGACTCAGGTCATGATCCTGGGGTCCTGGGATAGAGGGGATAGAGTTCTGTATTGGATCCCAACTCTGCAGGAAGCTTGAATTTCCCTGGCACTACCCCTGCTTGCTCTCTCTCTCTCTCTCTCTCTCTCTCTCTATATATATATATATATATATGTCAAAAAATAATAAATGAATAAAATTCTAAAAAGGGAACAGTAAAAAAAAAACAAAGAGGCAACCCACGGAATGGGAAAAAATATTCACAAAAGGCAATAAAGAGGAGGGGGCAAGATGGTGGAGAAGTAAGAGATCCTGAAGCAACCGGTCCCGAAAGTGAGCTGGAAATCTACCAGAACACACTGAACACCCATGAAATCACCCTGAGAAGAAAGATTTCTCACTCCGGGATCTCTCCGAGAGCAGAAGACAGCAGTGGAGAGGTAAAAGCAAAGTGGGAAGACTGGAACTGATATCAGAGGATAAACAAAAGGGGGAGGGAGCCACCAGAAGCTAACCAAGGACAGTAATATCCCAAAGGAAAGTGCCTGGTGGCGGGGGACCAGCATTAACGTGGAGTCCATTAAAAACACTTAAAAAGAGCAGAAGGTTCTGAAGAGTAACTAGTGGAAGGGGGTGGTCACGGGCACCGGCGCTTGGACCCACTCTCCCAGGAAGGAGAGACCCAAAGTGAGACGGGTGGGGGGATCCAGTCAGCGATTCCTGAACCTGCAGCTTTCCGCTCCCTGCAACATCCTGTGAGCCAGGCGTGAACCTGCAAGTGCCTTTAGAGAGTCTGTGGTGGTCCATGAGAAGCAGCTTCTCACTGTGTGCACTAGCCACAGTGACACTTGTGGCCTGCCACAGAGCCTGAGCGATCCCCGCCGGCTGCGGAGAGAATGCAAGCAACTGGCCTAACCTCCGGGGTGCCCTTCATGGAGCTACAGAAAGGCAGCTGGGGTCACGCACCACCTCAGACAGGCTGCGCTGTAAGCAGAAATTTCAGGGAGGGGAGTGTGTGTTCTGAACCACACAGAGGGGAGCAGAGACTCCGGCTTCCTGCAACTCGGAGGTCTGAGTGCTTCTGGGCAGATTCATTGCTTGGACTCCCTGAAAAGTTGAAAAAGCTACAAAAGGCCAAAAAACTTCAGAGAGCAAAAGACTGAGAAACCAGTTTCCACAGAGCTCAGCCCCTTGACTGGGGGCAGGGTGACTCAACCCAAGCAAGACTGATTGGAAAACAACGTGGCAGGCCCCTCCCCCAGACGACCAGCCAAAGAACAAAAGGACTATAAGCACAGGGTCCCCATAAAATTTTAAAACCCCAACGCCAGGGGTAATCAATACACTAAGCTCCTGGTAATACACTCAAACCTGTATATTTCATAGATACAAGTTTGTTTTTGTTTTTGTTTTCTCTTTCTTATTCTCTCTCTTTTTTTATTTTATTTTAGTACTCATTTGCTTTCACATTTCTTTTTTCTTTTATCTTTTTTTTTAACTACTTAACATTACAACAAGAGTTTAATACAACTATAAACCAAGGAGGACCTGAAATAATCTTCATCGCCTGTGAGGAGTTATAACCACCCTCCCATCTTAACCCTCTCTCAGTGTTTCTATGTATCTGCTTTTGTTCTGGTATTACATAAATCTTATTTGTGGGGTTCATTCTGCTGGTTCTTTTACATCTTGTCATTTATGCATGCTGGCCTATATGTTTGTTCGTGCTTGTTTGCATACCTTTTAAACCTTAGTTTTGGGGCCCATTCTGGCTGAGATTTCCTCTTTTTCTCCTTCTCTCTATCTTTTTTTTTTTATCCTTAGTCTTTCTTTTTGGTGGTAAAGCCCAATTGCTCCAAAACCCTCCGGAGTACACCCTGCCTGGATCGGGGGCGGTATATCCAGCTATGCATACTCTCATCCATTTCTCATCAAAATGACTAGGAGGAGGAACACCCAACAGAAGAAAAACCCGGAGACTACACCCTCTCCTTCAGAACTATTGGACATGGACATCAACAGTATGTCAGAAAGGGAATTGAGGGTGGCAATTATCCAGGTAATGGCTAGGATGGAGCAAAACATTATAGAAGCACTAAGGGCAGAAATGAGGTCCAGTACAGCAGAGGTAAGAAGTGCTATTAATGACATCCAATCCAATCTAAATAGTCTAACAGCTAGAGTTGTGGAGATAGAGGAAAGAATTAGTGATCTAGAGGATTAAATGATTGAGGTGAAAGGTCAAGAGGAGAGCTGGAACAAACTGCTCAAGAATCATGAGAACAGACTTAGGGAAATAAATGACACAATGAAACGTTGCAACGTCAGAATCATTGGCATCTCAGAGGGAGTGGAGAAGGACAGAAATCTAGAAGATATAGCTGACCAAATTCTACATGAAAATTTCCCCAATCTGGGGAATGGAACAAGTGTTCCTGTCCTAGACGCTGAAAGGACCCCTGCCAGGATCAATAAATTGAGAAAAACACCAAGGCACATAATATTAAAATGTGGAAGTTATAATTTTAGACGGGAGATCCTGAAGGAAGCTGGGGAAAGAGATTCCTTACATACGGAGGAAAGCCCATTAGAATAACGTCAGACCTGTCCTCAGAAAACTGGCAAGCCAGAAAGGGCTGGCATGATGTATTCAGGGCACTAAATGACAAGAACATGCAGCCAAGAATACTTTATCCAGCAAGACGGACATTCAAAATGGATCAGAGTTAAAGAGCTTCCAAGTCCGGCAAGGAATAAAAGAGTATGTGACCACCAATCTGGCACTCCAGGAAATATTAAAGGGGGTTTTATAAAAGCAGAAAGAACACATGAGTGACTTAGAACAGAAATTTTCCACCTATAGAAACAAGGACTTCACAGGCAACATGATGTCAATAAACACATATCTTTCAATAATCACTCTCAACGTGAACGGCCTAAATGCTCCCATAAAACGGCACAGGGTTGCAGAATGGATAAAACGACTGGACCTGTCCATATGCTGTCTACAAGAGACACATTTGGAACCAAAAGATACATCCATACTGAAAGTGAAAGGATGGAGAACCATCTTTCATGCCAATGGACCTCAAAAGAAAGCTGGGGTAGCAATTCTCATATCAGATAAATTAGATTTTAATCTAAAGATAGTAGTCAGAGATACAGAAGGACACTACATCATTCTTAAAGGGTCTATCCTCCAAGAAGATCTAACAATTTTAACATTTATGTCCCCAATATAGGAGCAGCCAACTACATAAACCAACTGTTCATCAAAATATAGAGTCATATAGAAAGGAATACCTTTATACTAAGAGATCTTAACATGCCAATCTCAGTAACTGAAAAATCATAAAAAAATAAAATCAATAAAGAAACAAGAGCTTTGAATGACACATTGGACCACATGGACCTCATAGATATATACAGAACATTCCACCCTAAAACAACAGAACACTCATCTTTTCGAGCACACATGGAACTTTCTCCAGAATAGACCACATACTGGGCCACAAATCAGATCTCAAATGATGCCAAAAGATAGAGATGATTCCCTGCATTTTCTCAGACCACAATGCTTTAAAACTGGAATTCAATCACAAGAAAAAGTTCAGAAGGAATTGAAACACTTGGAGACTAAAGACCAATATGCTCAAGAATGCGGGGATCAACTAGCAAATCAAGGATGAACTTAACCAATGGAGACCAATGAGAATGAAGACACATTGATCCAAAACCTATGGGATACAGCAAAGGCGGTCCTTAGGGGGAAATACATAGCCATCCAAGCCTCACTCAAAAACATTGAAAAATACCAAATACGCCAGCTCTCTTTACACCTTAAAGAACTGGAAAATCAACAACAAATCAAGCCAACCCCATGCACAAGAAGGGAAATAATCAAGATTAGAGCAGAGATCAACTAGTTAGAAACTAAAGAAACAGTAGAACACATCAATGAATCCAGAAGTTGGTTTTTTGAAAGAATCAATAAGATCGATAAACCACTGGCCAAACTCA
>JAPYYJ010001246.1:0-14440 GCA_028533885.1 Nasua narica | reverse complement strand
TTTTACTGAGTGGGCAAGATGGAGCGGAGCCACAGCTCAGGGGCAGCGGCTGAGAAGGAATGAGAACTACTGAGAAGGGAAATACCTAGGCAATTAGGAATCATCGTGGTGCTTTTCTTTGTTATATGCATTCAGCAATTAGAAGGGGGAGGTCAAAATCTAGGTACTCCTGTATGGCACTCATCTCTTGAAGCTGTTACAAGAGACAAGGGTTAAGAGCTATTGTTTGCAATACACGCAGTCCTTTTAATCACTCTTTATAGGACTGGGTTTTAGGGGCCAATGGTTGCTGGGTGTTTCATGCTCATTATCTCATACAATCCCACATTAATACTACAACGACCCTTATAATTATTAATTTTTAAGAAGAATTTACTTATTTGAGAGAGAGAGTGCACGAGAGAGAGCACAGCAGGGGGAGGGGCAGAGCGAGAGGGAGAAGCAGGTGCCCTGCTGAGCAGTGAGGGGCAATCCCAGGACCCGAGGGACCATGACCTGCACGAAGGCAGACGCCCAACCCACTGACGCCCCTGTTTGGTGCTGGTATTTTAGAGATGGGAAAACGGAGGCTCAGAGAGGTCAATTTGTCCGTGTCACACAGCTAGCAGGTAGGAGAATCTGGATTCACACCTGGGTCTTTCCAGTGTTTAAGTCTGGCTTATTTTTCTGCAATCCAACTCCTTGTGACCTCTCCTTAGATGGCTCCCACTGGCCAAGGAGATGCTCTGAACAGTGGGTGACATCACACACTGTCCTGAATTGTCCTGTAATTGTCTCATGAGTTTGCATCTTGTTTCTCCAGCCACGCTGCAGACTCTCCACATACCCCACACAGATGTCCTACAGGACCTGGCCCACAGTAGGCCTGGTGTCCGGGTACTGGCTCTGCTGTTTACAAGGCACACGGCCTTGGGACCTCGGAATAATAATAGCACCTACCTCTCAGGGTTGTCGTAAGGTTGTCGTATTAGATGATATAATGATGGAAGGTTCTCAGAACAGAATCTGTGCATTCAAAAACTGTATCGCTACTCAACCTTAATTGACTGTATTATCCCAGATTCCTCCCTTTCTCCTCATCCTCCAAAGACCTGATTAAGAGCCAAGTCCATTTTCTCTCCTCTCTCCAGCCCACTGTCCTGCTTCAAGCTTCATCTTCTTTTTTAAAAAGATTTTGTTTATTCACTTGAGAGAGAGTGAGAGAGTACACAAGCAAGGAGAGGGGCAGAGGCAGAGGGAGAAGCAGGCTCCCTGCTGAGCAGAGAGTCCGATGTGGGTCTTGATCCCAGGACCCTGGGATCATGACCTGAGCTGAGGACAAATGCTTAACCGACTGAGCCACCCAGGCACCCCTAAGCTTCATCTTTAGCCTCGATTATCATGACAGCCCCTGAATGGGGTCTCTCTCCTTCTAAAATAAGCTTCCACAGCACCCTGTACTCCCCCTTCTGTAACACTCATCACACTTATGACTTATTCAACATCTGTATTCATCAACAAAATTAACCTGTGTATCTGTCTGATTCATGATTCTATCTCCAGCTTCTACCACTGCACCTAACCACAGGGTAGGCACTCAATAAATATTCATCAAAAAAACACATTTTTTTTTGAGAGAGCACGAGCACATGTGAGCCAACAGGGTAGGGGAGAAGGAGCAGAGGGAGAGAGAGAATCCCAAGCAGGCTTGACACCTAGCGTGGAGCCTGACACGGGGATCGATCTCATGACCTGGAGATCATGACCCAAGCTGAAATCAAGTCAGATGCTTAACTGAGTGAGACACCCAGATGCCCCTCCAAAACACTTTTTTTTCCCAGAAAAATGTGCAGACTCCTATCCTAGACTTTCTTGGAAATGGACCACAAAGTCCCCAAGACTTGATAAAAATATTGAGAAATGCAGTTCAGCATCAAAATCTCATCTGATGGCCAGAATAAAATTTGAAACTCATCTATCTGGTCAGGTCACTCTCCTTTTCTCAATCCTTTGGTTCTCCATAACCAGGATAAAGTTCAAATGTCTCCTTTGTCCTCACTTTTATTGCTAGGAAAACCAGGATACCCAGGAGGGGAGACAGGGCACAGGGGTTAAAGGATGATGGATTGGGAACTCTGACCCAGCTCAAACCCAGGCTATAGGTATGTTAAGAAGCAAGAGAAGGAACAAGGCTTACCTTGCCTACCCTAAACTGTCCAAGAAAGCTTGGTTTGGAAGAGATAAGGGTGGGGCCTTCCTGGCACTCCCCTAAAGCCTCATTCCCGCCCCAACTTACGCCTTCTTGATCTGGGCATCCTCTGAATTTCGAGTGACCTGGAGCACCGAGTAATAATCCTGGCCCATGGCTGACTGGCAAGGCACTCAGTTGTTGAATAATCCCTACTCCAAGAGAGCTGTTAGTTTGCATTCTCTGGTTGCTCCTGACAACTGCACAGGGGCACTCTGGGAGTGGTAGTCCTTCCTGCCTGAGCAAACCACCTATTCAGTTCTCCTCACAGAAGAGCCAATAGAAGAATTAGAAGAATAGGGGCTGATTCTGTGACCCTGATAAAGGTCACTCAACTCAGAAACTCTCAACTCAGTTTTTAAGGAAAGTGGCAATTAATTTTAATTAAAACTTTTCAGAACAGGGACGCCAAAGTGGGGGCAATCGGTTGAGGGTCCGACTCTTGGTTTCAGCTCAGGTCGTGATCTGAGGGTCATAACGAGCCTCATTAGGGCTTCAGGTTCAGTGCCGAGTGAGAATTGCCTTCAGACTCTCTCTCCCTCTTGCTCTGCCCCTCCACACACACCCCAACACTCTCTCTCTCATAAATAAAATCTTAAAAAAAAAAAAAAACTTTTCAGAAGAAATGCATTTAGCTGATTTTTTTTAAAAAAAATAAGTTTTAAATTTGAGAATAGTTTTAGATTTTCGGAAAGGTTGGGAAGACAAAATTCCCATATATCCCACACCCAGTTTCCTATACTATTAATGGCTTACATGAGCAAGGTATTTTTGTCACAAACAATAACCAATATTGATACAATGGGTTTTTTAATGTTCGATTTAGTGACATTTAAGTTTTATTTATTTGACAGAGAGAGAGCTCACAAGTAGGCAGAGGGGCAGATAGAGAGAGAGAAGGAAGCAGGATGCCCGCGAAGCAGAGAGCCCAATGTGGGGCTCAATCCCAGGACCCTGATTTCATGACCTGAGCCGAAGGTAGAGGCTTTAACCCACTGAGCCACCCAGGTGCCCCCATTTTCCTCTTTTTGATATCCTGTTGTCCCAGAGCCATTTATTTAGCAGTCCTTTGTTTCCCCACAATCTGTATTGACTGCTGTGTCACATATAGTTTCCATACCTGCATGGGTTTATATCTGGACTATTGTTCCACCGGTCTTTCCCTGGACCAATGCCACACTATAACCCTTCCTTTTCTCCTCCTCCTCCTTCTTCAGGGGCATCTTTTCTAAGTACTACTCCTTTACTCCTCTCAAATGTAAATGTGTTCTTTAAAAAGTATCCAGGGGTGCCTGGGTGGCTCAGTCAGTTGACTCTTAATTTCGACTCAGGTCTTGATCTCCGGGTCCTGAGATGGAGCCCTGTGTTGGGCTCCACCCTGGGCGTGGAGCCTGCTTAAGATTCTCTCTCAGTGCAGTCAGTTAAACGTCCAATTCTTGGTTTTGGCTCAGATTGTAATTAGGTGGTGAGATTGAGCCGGGCGTTGAGCTTAGCACTTGAGTTTCTCTCTCCCTCTTCCTCTGCTTCTCACCCCACCAGGCCCTCTTTCTAAAAAAAAAAAAAAGAAAGAAAAGAAAAGAAAAAAAGGAAAAAAAAAAGAAAGAAAGATTATCTCTCTCCCTCCCTCCTCTCTTAAAAAAAAAAAAAAAGAAAGAAAAAAGAAAGGATCTAATGTCAGTCAGATGGGGAAAAAAGAGGGTTACATTTTAAACCTCATCTCTAACTGTGGATGAAAATGCTGGGTCCCTTGATGGCATTTCAGAGACTAGTGACTGAGATATTTAAGAGCTTTTCTGGGTCCTCCAAAACCAGACTATTATAGAAGAGGACCTATTTTAAAGTAGCTATTTCATATCATTTGAGGCCTACTTGAGGTATATTTGGAGGAGTTAAAACACACTTCTGGAGTTGGGCCAGAGGACAGAGCAATCAATTAAAAAGCTAAGAAGTCAACTGCAGATTTGGGGTAAGTTGAGGGGTCAGCCTGGAAAACCAGCCCTACCCAGGGCTGATGGAACCCCCTTTGGTTGTCCTTCTGTGGGCAAAGAGAAGCCAGTCGACCCTCTGGAGTGGACGGTGATGGACATGGTTGAGTATTTCATTGAAGCCGGCTTCCCCAAGCAGGCAACAGCTTTCCAAGAGCGGCAAATCAATGGCCAGTCTTTGCTGCTCATGCAGTGCACTGATACACTGACTGGCATGTCCATCCACCTGGGCCCAGCATTGAAAATCTATGAGCACTACATCAAGGTGCTGCAGGAAGGCTACTTTGAGGATGACGACCCTGATGGCTTTCTAGGCTGAGAATCCAGCCTCCTCACTGCCCCAACCCATTCCAACCCCCATCTAACCAAGACCCCCAGAGTACTAGGAACTAGAGGGGGTCACTAACAGGCCTCATACGATTCCAGTGAGGGGCATTCCTCCCTACTAGTCTCTTCCCTGTGTTTCCCCAGCATACACACATATGGCCCCCAACACATCCTCTACTCCAAGATAAAGGAGTGTGGGGTGGGACAGGGCCTGCTCATTTCACCCCAGGAAACCAGCCTTCCCAAGTCTAGGACAGTTTGGGGAAAAAATGGAGCTTCTCCTCTCCCCTGGACCCTCCTCACTTCAGCCAGATGTTTCCTATATGTTTTGTTCTGCCTGTTCATTTTGGTGAGTGGTCTTTCCTCTCTCCCCCAACTGGGTCTGCCTCTGGCCTCCAGCCCCTGGGAGGAGCAGGAGTGAGGTCCCTGTGTCTTCCCTAACACTCTCTTTCTGTTGGTTGTCACTCCGGCTGCCTGTATTGCTTTTTAATATTGCACTGAAGGTTTTTAAAATAAAGTTTAGGAAAAAAAAGTTGAGTGGTCAAAAAGCAACTATATCTTAATGCTGCTATGCTCACTTCAGATTTGTGTGACCTGAAGCAAGTTTACTTAATGGCCCCAAGTCTGTTTCCTTGAATAAATGGGATTATTAACATAAAACTCCACCACAGGGCAGACGTGAAAATATTAAATACAATTATACAAAAGCATATATAGAAAATGCTTCCTTAGCATTGAGGCAATAGAATCAGAGCTCAAGTTCCAAATCCTGTCCATTAGCTACTAGTCTTATGATCTTAAACAATGATTTCTTAGCCACAGTTGGCTATTTGTAAAGTAAAAATATGGCATTATTTTATTTTTTGCATTTCTGAGCTTTCTTGTGGGTTTTAAGTTGCATTTAACTACTGGAATTGAATCTTTTCATGTGTATTGGCCTTTTTTTTTTTTTTTTACTCTTATTACCAGAAAAAAGATGTTATTAAAAATTAAACCCAAAGGGAAAAAAAAAATTAAACCCAGAGGGTTGGGGGAAGGCCTTGTGCAGCCTGGGACTGGCTGAGGTGAACATGGGAACAAGGAGACTCTGTCTGAGGGACACTGCATGTGCAAGGGCTGGGGTGAAAGGGGAGATGGCCTGTGTGGTTGCCAGACTCTTTACTCACAGAGGTATTGAGCAAGTGAAACATTGAGAATTATGACAGCCGAGTTTCTCATTGTTGGAGGAAGAAAGTTTATACGCAGAAGGCTAGAATAATCCCAGTGAAGTTGGACTGGGATTATTATTATTAGGGGACTTCAGTGTAAAATTACGATTTTTAATATATATACAGAATGAGGGATGTTGAAATGGAGACTCCACATCAGAGTACTGTCCACTGATAGGGCCTAGAAACAATAATACCCAGTAGTAGAGAGATATGTATAGTGCCCAGATCTTGATTTCCAAATGCTATTCTCCACCCAAGGGAACCAGAGCTATCTAGATAAATGGCTGATTCCAGGACTGGGATGGGAAATTTTAATCTGAAACTTGAATATCTTGTGGTATCAAAAAATATGGAAGCGCTAAAAGAATGCTATTAACACATCAAAAGGAAGTAAGATCAGGAGGCCTGCGAGGCTCAGTCGGTTAAGCATCTGCCTTTGGCTCAAGTGATAATCCCAGGATCCTAGGATTGAGTCCCACATCAGGCTCCTGCTCAGCGTGGAGCCTGCTTCTCCCTTTACCTACTGCTCCCCCTGTCCTTTCTGACAGATGAATAAATAAAATCTTAAAAAAAAAAAAAAAAGGACATAGGATCCATCTTGAAGGAGCTACCACTGGGTCCAACTGGGAAAAACTAACCACCAAAATAATTAGTAGCAATAATGGATTATAATCCATAAAATAAAATATGAATTCATATGTAGTCTATACTAATAAATCTATGGTGAATGAGTGAATTAGTAATTAAATAAATGGGGGAAAGGGGAAAGTTCTACCTTACAGTAGAAAGCCAATTATAAATGTAAAAAGAATGATGAAATTATAAAATCACCATTTGGCAGTCAGAATAAGACAGAAGTCATCACAAAGGCTGCCACTAGAGATTAGATGATGCCAAAGTTTGATGAGGAACAGGATACTGATATAGTGTCAAAGTAGCTCTCCACAAAATACTTACTTTACCATGGAGAAACCTGGTAGACACCATTTTAACCAACTTAACCTCACCTGATTATAATAATAAAAGGTGGACAAATCAAGGGTTGGCAAGGCATGGAGAAATCAGAACCCTTATACACTGCTCCTGAGAATGTAAAATGGTGTAGCCACTTGGAAAACTGGCAGCAGTCCCTAAATGTTAAACATAGATACCATATCCTTGCAACTTTTCTCAAGTGTGAAATGTTTGTTTTTTTTTTATTTGACAGAGAGGACAGAGATCACAAGTAGGCAGAGAGGCAGGCAGAGAGACAGGAGGAAGCAGGCTCCCTGCTAAGCAGAGAGCCCAACGTGGGGCTCGATCCCAGGACCCTGGGATCATGACCTGAGCCGAAGGCAGAGGCTTTAATCCACTGAGCCACCCAGGTGCCCCTCAAGCGTGAAATGATTTCAAGGTGAAAAGTAAATTAGGGTACCTGGGTGGCTTAGTTGGCTAAGCGTCTGCCTTGGGCTCAGGTCATGATCCCAGAGTCCTAGGATCGAGCCCCAAATCAGGCTACCTGCTCAGAAGGGAGTCTGCTTCTCTCTCTCCCTCTGCCCCTTGCCCCCGCTCATGCTCGCTCTCTCTCGATCACATTCTCTCTCAAATAAATAAAACCTAAAAAAAGAAAAATAAATTAAGAATAAAAATATAAAATATATCCACAAAGAGACGTGTACAAGAAAAAGAAACCTTTACTCTGCAAGGCTACTGTGAAGACTCTGCCTGGCACTGATTATATGCTCGCTATAGTGGATGCCACCGCCAGCTTTCCAGTCTGAGAAATAGACGCACTTCTCACAAGAAGTCACAAGGGGGCGCCTGAAAGCCAAGAAACAAAGTCTAGCTTACCTGAGCCGTACTGCTGCGGAAGGAGGTTGTCCACCTTTCCTTACCCAGAATGCACTCCTCAACCCAAATGGGGAAAAAAAGCTTTGTCTGCTAACACTGAGGAGATTCCATTCACAGTAGACAAGGCTTTGAGCCGCCTGAGAGCTAGCCTCCCTCCTTCTGCTTGGATCTGGATTTCAGGGCAGCTGTCAAGGGTCACTGCATCCATTACAACCAGGCTATCACAACTCTGGAGACCTATGAAAAGAGGCTTATGGATGTGATGGCAGTGAAGAGTGAGTCCCGGAAGAGGGACTCACAGACATACCTGCTTGTGTGAACTCAGCCAGTCCTCCTTCATCCTGTCTTCTTCATCTGACTTCTAATAGGTTCTCTCCAGATCTCCTCCGATCCAATGTTTCTGAGCTCTGGAATATATCCCTTTGGGTCTACCTGACCTTATCACAACTCACTCCTTAAATGGAACTGGTCTAGTCCCAGAGGTCTCGTGACCATGTAGCGTAGTAGAAGACACAGCCTTGGAGACAGACTAAAAAAGCAAGGTCCAAATCAAAGGTCGGGTACTTAATTTCTTGAGCCTCAGTTTCCTTATCTATAAAACAAAATAATGCCATTTCCCTTTTAAGAGTGTTGTGGGTATTAAATATATAAATATAGTCCCTAGTATAGCATAGATGCTCAGCAATATTCCATGACTAACAGTATTTTATTTTCACAATTTAGTCATATACAATGGGTAGAAAAAAATGGATTTAAAGTAAGATAAACTGTTAAAATTTCTGTTCCCTATGACCCCTGGCCAATTAATCTGAGTCTCACTACCTGCATGTCATAGTGACATTGCAAACATTATGTGAGAATATGCCTTTAGGAATGCTGTGAACCATACTGTTGCCCCAGCTAGATATTGGCTTCTTCCCTTAAATAAATCTAGACCTTAGCCTACATTGCTCAGCTCAAGTGTTGTATCCTCCAAGAAATCTATTCTCTAGTAATCTCTAAAATGTAAAACTCTGGAAAGTGTTAAAAAGAACAATGAAGGTCTAAATGTACTGAAAGAACTCAGAGATTCTAAGTGAAAATAAAACACGCAATACATGCATTATGACTCCATTTTTATATTTAGGGGGAAAAAAAAGGTGACCGTGTTAAACCCTTGCTTAAAACTCCGTGGGTTTCTTGCCAACCAAATGAAATTCAAGCTCCTTACCTGGCACTCAAACCCCTCCACTGTTTGGGCCCTGCCAACCTCTCCAGTCTCATCCTCTATAGACCGGCCTCGCCATCCTGTGAGCGCTGGGTTCCAGTTATGACTAAAGTGCCCTTTACTATCTCTTCCTCTAGGTCTCAAACTTTAGCATGCATCAGAATCACCTGGCCGGCTCTACCCATAGAATTTCTGATTGAGGGCTGAGGTGGGGCCTAGGAATTTCTATTTCTAACAAGTTCCCAGGTGATACTGATAGGGCTGTTAAGGGACCACACTTGGACCGCCACTGGCTTTACAACGATAGGATTCAACTTTATCACTCGTACATGGACTGATCAACCATATCAGTTTGCCTAGGACTGAAGTCCCGTGTAGCAGAAAACCCCTCAGTCCAAGGAAAACTGAAAGAGTTGGCTTCCCTACATGTATAAGAATCTTTCCCAGGTTGCTGCTTAAGGGATAGTTACTGCTAACAAGCAGTCTTTCTCTATGGCCAGGCCAACAGGAAGTGCCTGAGAAAGGAGGTCCATCAACTCGAATGGCTTTATGCTGGAGTAAGACTATTTAACAGTTTTTCAAATTCAGACTCTTCCAAACACATTCTCTTTATTTCTTTCAGAGCACAGGCTTTAGTCCTCTGGTCCTTGTAAACATTTAACACAATGGCGTGAGATCAAACTGTAAGCATCCATATCCTTGCCTGCGCTGTTGGGGTGAGTGTATAAAGGGAGCACGTGTGAGCTTCTTACTCGGTTCACAGTAGGTCTCGTCATGGAATGATACTTCCGCACGGGCCAATGCAGCTGAGAAGGGTGCCCCAAACAATAAGGGGCCATGGTCCTTGAGAAGGACTGATGATTATTTTGCTCTCTGTTGATTAGGGACAATCTTTTTCATTAACTGGGAATCCTTTTCCAAGGAGTCAGAGGTCAGAGAGCTGATAGCGTCGCACAAGACCATCTCGACAGCATGTGTAGATCTGCTTCTCCCATGTGGCTACCTGGAACACAAGAGTTCACAGCTCAAAGGAAGCCTGGGAGTCTGCCATTTCAAAAAGACAGAGGCTCGTCACTGATCCCCATTAGTACAAGTGAGTCTAAGAAGCTCTACTGACTCCAAAGACAAGAGAAGAATTAGATCCATGATCAGTATTTTGAAAACAGCTGGGTAGGATCCAGGACACTTAGGACACTTAGAACAGAGAGACTCATCAGCCACGTAGAGAGCAAACCCATTAGTGTGGTGCATAGTTGAGGGCAGAGGGTCTGGACCCGGGAAAGGAGATGACCCATAGAATGGCCAGTGTATCCCTGAACCTTGTGAAGTTTTATTCAAAGAAGTTCTCAATATGTGCCTGAGGGGAATTTCTTCGACTTCTCAAAGAAGTCTGAGGCAGCAGCTGCATCGAGGAGCAAAGCACTTGCTGGGGCTGCACGACAGCACCAGGGGCTGAGGTGAAGGCCACTCAAGGCTCCGCCACCACAGCCACCTTGCTTGGGGAGCGCATGGTGTCAGCAGGGCCGCCAGCACCACGGATGGCCCAGTGCGGCATCACCTCCTCCAAGACTTCCGGAGTTTCTCTACCTTATCTTCGGGGTTGGGGGGCAGCTGGCATTCTGGCATTTTAGGCTATGTGGGAGCCCCTGTCTTCATCACTTAGGATGACTACGACCACGTCTTTGAAGATGTGCACCCTCTCATCCCTGCTATAATGATCATCGCTATGAAGTCCCACTTTCCATTTTTGGGCTGACTGGCTACTGTGCCCCAATCTGGGAAAGCTACTGTAGACTTGCCGGGAGTGTCATGATCCTATTCTTGGTTTTTGTCACAGAAGCTATTGTAGAGGTTTTGGGATACATTTACAGAGACAATGTAGAAAAATGAGGTTGATCAGAGCATTCAGGAAGTGTGTAAGATCTACAATGGAACCAGCCCTACAATGGGACCAACTAGTAAGAATGGGAATAATAGGGACTGGTTCAAAGAAACCAAAAACCAGTGTCCCTCTCAGCTGCAGCAGAGAGACAGCTAGCAGCTGTAATGGTAGGTGGGCCCACTCCTCTGACCTCCATGCTCTCGGGGTGAAGGAGCTCTAACCAGTCATGTGCATGTTATGTGGGCAGGGCCGGCCTGTGCAGCTCGTCAGCGGCTAGACATGCTGTGTGCATGCATCGTGCTATGCAGGATGAGAGATCCTGCTTATGAGCTCCTCACCACTGGTGGAACCCATGCATAGAAGAAAACGCAAGTCTGAGCTTTTTAGTCTTGTTCTGCTTTGGAAGGTGAATCAAGCAGGTTTACTTTTAGTAGTTAAACCACATTTAGTTAAACCACACATTACACAGGTGTCGGACAGAGCAGCTGGGCTCTTCACGTGCCCACCTATGATTTTCTTTTCCCTTTTCTATTTGGCTCCCCACGTCCCTAAGTTTTTAGGGACGACAGTGAATGTTACTTCGGAGCCATCTGTGAGCTGCACAGTGTGGGAGAACGAGAGGAGGACCTGGGCCTGCTTCTGTTACCTCCATGCAGCAATAGGACTCCTGACAAAGTATCACTGGGTCTTTCAGTCTTCCCAGCGGAGAACTCTTGGCCAAGGGATTTTGGGGAGAGAGGGGGGAAGCCAGCTAAGGTTAAAGTTAATACCAGATGGTGCCCCTCATCAGTGTCCTTTTAAAAAACATACATCATATGTAATTCAATAACATAGCACTGTACAAAATGACCAAAATAGTTCACCTTCAAAATCAGACTGATTTTTGAAACTAGAGGTTTTTAATCAAAACTGGCTTTATAAAAAAAAAAAAAAACAACACAAAACTGGCTTTATAGGAGCATAATAAATGCACTACTTTTTAAAAACAATTTGTGTGTATGTTGTTGTATGATTGAGCCCACTCATTATAAATCTAAATTCATTAGGATTAATGTAGCCATGCAGACTAGCAACATAGTATGTCGATGAGATCTCAGTTGTAAATAGAAAAATCTAATTCAGTAAAATTCAATAAAATCCTCAAAAAGGGAAAGAAAAGAAAAAAAGGCTGAGACTCAAAGGTTAAGAACCACTAATTTAGTGGAAGAAGCATGAATTCTGGAGGTAGCTTAATCTCAGGTGTGCTAATGTGTACCTACATGACTTAGGGCAACTTCCTCAATCACTCTGGACTCCAGCTTCCGCACTTATAAAATGCAAATGTTATGTTAATTCATAATATAGAACACTATGTAGGAATTTTAAAAATGAAGTGATCTATATGCAATTATCTGAAAAGCGCTCTAAGATGTTAATAAAAAATTCATAGAACAATACAATACATATAGAATGTTTTCAGTTATGCACAAACTAAAGATAAAACTATATTATTTACATAATTACATAAACACAAAGATGTAAGTGCAAATTCTCCAAAAACAGTCTTGAAAGATAGATGCCGAACTATTAATGCTAGTTATTTCTGCAAAGAAGAATGAAACTAAAAAGGGGATTTTAGAGTCTGTGTAGTTTTGTATTGTTTGAATTTTTATAGGTATGTATTAAGTGTATAACTTTTAAAAAAGTATAAAAACAATAGAAATAGGGCGCCTGGGTGGCGCAGTTGGTTAAGCGACTGCCTTCGGCTTGGGTCATGATCCCGGAGTCCCGGGATCGCGTCCCACATCGGGCTCCCAGCTCCACGGGGAGTCCGCTTCTCACTCTGACCTTCTCCCTTCTCATGCTCTCTCTCACTCTCTCTCTTTCCAAATAAATAAATAAATAAATAAATAAAATCTTAAAAAAAAAAAAAACAACAGAAATAATAATACCTATACCTCAAGAATAGTAACAACAAAATAAGATGATACATGTAAAACACCCAACACAATGTCTAGTCAATAAATATTATTTTCCCTTTTGTTTTTCTCTTTCTAATCAAATGAAATAACCAGTCTTGAACTTTAAATAATAATAATAATGACAGCTAATATTTATAGAAGATTTAAAATTTACAGCTCTTTTTCATATATATTATCTCATTAATACTTTCATTTTATAGAATAATTGACAGACTGAGGAGGTGAAATGATTTTTCAAGTTTCTAGAGCTAAAAAGTGGTGAAATTACTTCTGAATCAAAATTCTCACTTCCTTTTATCTCATCCGTAATTATTTTATCATTTGGAATGACCACAAAGTAGCTGGATTCAGTCCCCTCAAAATCAGTCCCCTGGGTGGGAATCACCCAGGTGTCTCTCGGGCCTGTACCTTGAACACAGGGTCACAGTCGGCCCCAGTGAGCTCAATGAGATAGTCGAGGTCTTGCTGGACAATGAAACAGCTTCCATCACCTAAAAGGCAAAAAGAAAAATTTAGAGAACTAAAGAAAAGCTGCAAGCAAAGGAGCTTTAAAAAAAAAATCAGTATTTTAGTTTATTTCAGTACATCACGAGCTTAAAGAAGTTCATCCCAAGACCCAGAATGGCAAACAGGTCTCATTATGTAGGTCAAATATGAGGACCTACAGTGGCTGCCTAGAATGCTGGGTTAGAGGATTTGAAGGACAAGTACCAAGCTCAGTGGGAAGAAGGGCTGTCTTTGTTGAGCAATACCTGCCCAGGGCATGGAGCAAGCAACTTCAGGCTTATGTATCTGATTGAAAATTACCCTGGACAATGATTTTTAACAGGGACTTTTCCATATAAATGTTTTAATATACTCCCAAATTATTCTCCAATCTATAAACTTGACCAGATACATGAAGCAAAGGAGCAAAGTTGTTATACCAAGAAAATAAAAGCATATTTATTTTTAAACTTAATTTTCTTAAAAGACCATGGACAAATGAGACTTGGGAGGATCTGTACACTGAATAAAGTAATTTTTTTGTTATTGTTTTACTCAATATAAAAATAGGACATGTCAATTGAGGAAAACTTTAAAAACAAAGAAACGAATAAAAAAAAATCACTCGATCTACCACTCAAAGATAACTACCGTTAACATTTTTATGTTTTCCAATCCTTTTTGTGCAAGTTTTTATTTTACGTCATTGAGAGCATACTGCATAAAAGAATATCTTTATGCATAAAATTTATCCATATCAACATCGTGACTTTGTAAAGAATCCAGGAAAAAAATTTTTTTAATTAATCTTTTCAAGCTTTTTAAAAATTGAAAAACTGCTGTCAAAATAAATGCTATTTTATTTTATCTGTTAATCAACTATACCCCAACCAGCAGCATACAAGAAGACCTTATCCTTTCTTGTATTATTATTAAAAATCATCTTTTTTTTAAGTTAAATTTTATTTTATTAAGTAATCTCTACACCCAATAAGGGGCTCAAACCCACAACCCAAGATCAAGAGTTGTACGCTTTACCAACTGAGCCAGCCAGGAGTCCCAGAAATCATCTTTTCAATAAAAGAATTATTTTTTTTTAGAAATACTTATATAAATATTGACAGGTGAAATAATACAATGTGATATGTTTGAAACTATTACAATGGTTGGGGATCGTAAGAAAATGTGTAAAACAAGATGAAACAGGATTAGCTATAAATTGGTAATAGTTGAAGCTAGATAATGGGAATATCAGGTTCATTACACTATTCTTTCTACCTTTGTATCTCTTTGGCAATTTCCATAATAAAAATTTTCAAAATTG
>JAPYYJ010001245.1:0-14442 GCA_028533885.1 Nasua narica | reverse complement strand
TGAGTCGGGGGAGGGACAGAGGGAGAGGGATAAGCAGACAACCCCCTGCATAGGGAGCCTGATGTGGGACTCAATCCCATAACCCTGGGATCAGGACCAGAACTGAAGGCAGATCTTAGCTGACTGAGCCCCCCAGGTGCCCCATCTTCGTTCATTCTTACTTGATTTTGTTAAAAGTCTGTTAGTTTTGTTGATCTTTCCTAAAAACCAACTCTCCCAATTGTTGATATTTTCCCATTTTTGCTATTTCCTATTTTGTCCAATTCTGTTGTATATTTAAATTTCCTCCCTTCTGTAAATTTTGGGCTCATATGGGACTTTTCCCGATTTTTTGAAGTATAGGAAAGTGATGTGTGTTCCAACATGACAAGACTTATGGAACTATCTGTTAGGCCATGTGGTCAGTAGGTTGTATGTAATTTTGTACGTCCCTGGAGGAATGACGTCCTCATGATTCTTTCTCAGCCATCTTGCTGATGTTCTCTGACTGATTTTCAGGTTGTATATTAGAAGTTGTCAGCATATTCATCTGAGAGTAGTAAGTGGAATGATTTTACTTTTCTCTTATTTGATATCTTTCAGCCGTATCTTCACATGACATCCAGAGCTTCATGCCAAAGCCGAGCATAGAAGCTTCTTTCCAAAAAGTGTCAATGGGTAGACACAAAAATAGTGACATTGAGGATTTACACTTAATGATAGACCGGGACAATGATGGGAAGAGTGAAGGGTATCAAAGATCTCATGAAGGACATATCCAAACTCAGACATCTGCCCATAATAAGAATCTCACTGTCCCAAATGGTGAAGGACATAAAACAATTTGGAAAACCTCCCTTTTTAAGTCCACTGTTTCCAAAAACCGGTGTGATTCTGCAAGTAAAACCTCAAATCAAATACTCAAACGTACATATTTAGGGAAAGACAATTTGGAAAATCTGGAAAGTTGCCTAGTCCATACTGAAAATGATTATTTGAACCATTCCGAAAAAAGGATAGGATTGATTATTCAGTCAAATAATTCTGAAAAGGAGAGATTTAAAAATGAAGAACAAAGTGCAAAGTGGGATCCACTAGAGAGTTGCTTCACCAACGAGTCGACCCTACAGAATTACCAGAGCTCTTTCACTGGAGACAGAATTGCTCAATGCACTGAATCTGAGGAAACATTCAAGCAGAGCTCAAACGTTGATAAACATCTGAGGACTCATTTTCCAGGAAACCATGAATATAATAAATGTGAGGAAGTCTTTTGTCAAAACTCAGACCTAATTATACCTAAGAGTATGAATATGGGAGAGAACCCTTATAGTGAACGTGTGAATGCTCCTAATCTGTCATCCAAGGTTGATGATCATCAGAGAATTCATGTGGTAAAAAACCCATTTGGATGTAAAAAACCTGGGAACATGTTTAGTCAGTCATCGAGACTAAATGTACCTAAGACAGTCCATACTGGAGAGAAGAGTTACATTTTTAAGGAATGTGGCAAAGACTTTGACTGGCACTCAACACTATCTCAAGATCAGGGCATGCATACTGGAGAGAAACCATACAGATGTGAGGAATGTGGTAAAACTTTTAAGGTCTGCTCATCAGTAAATAGACATAGGCGAATCCATACTGGAGAGAAACCTTACAAATGTGAAGAATGTGGCAAGGCCTTTAGCCAGCAGTCAAGCCTTACCGAACATCACAGAATTCATAATGGAGAGAAACCTTACAAATGTGAAGAGTGTGGCAAGGCCTTCAGCCAGCGCTCACACCTTATTAGTCATCACAGAATTCATACTGGAGAGAAACCTTACAAATGTAAAGAATGTGGCAAGGCCTTTAACCACCACTCAGTCCTTATTCAGCATCACAGAATTCATACTGGAGAGAAACCTTATAAATGTAAAGAATGTGGCAAGGCCTTTAAACATGACTCAAGCCTTACTCAGCATCACAGAATTCATACTGGAGAGAAACCTTACGTATGTAAAGAATGTGGCAAGGCCTTTAACCAGCGCTCACACCTTATTAGTCATGAGAGGACTCATTTTAAAGAGAAACCTTACAAATGTGAAGAATGTGGCAAGGGCTTTACCCAGCACTCACACCTTATTCGACATCACAGAATTCATACTGGAGAGAGACCTTTCAAATGTGAGGAATGTGGTAAGTCCTTTAATAGGCATTCATCTCTCAGTCAACATCACATAATTCATACTGGAGAGAAACCTTACCAATGTAAACAATGTGGCAAGGCCTTTAACCAGCACGGGAGCCTTATTCACCATAACAGAATTCATACTGGAGAGAAACCTTATAAATGTAAAGAGTGTGGCAAGGCCTTTAAACATGACACTACGCTTACTCAGCATCACAGAATTCATACTGGAGAGAGACCTTACAAATGTCAAGAATGTGGTAAGGCCTTTATCCAGCACTCACAACTTACTAGTCATCAGAGAATTCATACTGGGGAGAAACCTTACATATGTAAAGAATGTGGCAAGGCCTTTAACCACAACTCAAGCTTTACTTACCATCAAAGGATTCATACTGGAGAGAAACCTTACAAATGTAAAGAATGTGGCAAAGCCTTTAAACAGCACTCAAAACTCACTTGCCATTACAGAATTCATACTGGAGAGAAACCTTATAAATGTAAAGCGTGTGGCAAGGCCTTTAAACAGCCTTCACACCTTACTAATCATTATGGAATTCATACTAGAGAGAAACCTTAACAAAGTAAAGAATGTGGCAAGGTCTTTAACCAACAAGCAAGACTTACTCAACATCACAGAATTCATACTGGAGAGAAACCTTACCAGTGTAAAGAATGTGGGAAGGCCTTTAGTCAGTGTTCAGTCTTTACTCATTATCAAAGAAGTCCTACTGGAGCAAAACTTAAAAGTTTTAGGGTAGTGAGGGAATTTTTTTTTTTTTTTTAAACAAGAAGTTAAACAAGGCACTTGAGTTGAAGGGAAAACGATCAACATGCATTTCTTTTAGAGTAATTTATCCCTACTTTAAGACTGATTCCCCCACATGTAAAAGCTATACGCCAACAAGTTATATAAAATCATCCTTGATTCTGTTGTGGTAAATGAAAAACATTAAAATTACCCAATCGAACAAGGTATGCAAGGATTTTTACGTTCTTTTTGTTGTTGTTGTTGTCAAATACGGCAAAATAACTTTTGGAATCCAACGATAAAAGCTGAATGACCATGCCATTAATGGAAAAGAAAGGAGTGTTTTCACAGAACCAGTCTCCTCCCCACCCCCAACCCATCGCCTTGATGTTGATCAAACCATATCATTGGCCATTTTGTTTAAAAGAAAAAAAGCCATATACTTATGCACATACATAGCTGCTTCATGGCCAGTAAAGGAACAGGGAAGGGCAAAATGGAAAAACAGAGAAAGCTGTATGTCGTGGTCAGGATGTAGTGGAACCAAAATGTGGTTTTGTCGTTGAGACTGTCTTCTCTTTCTGGAGGGAGCAGAGTTCTGGAGTGAAGTAGCAGGTTCCCTTTTTAGTCGACACCTCCTGTCTCCCGCTGGAACACATCAACTGTATCTTTCTCCTCCGTTTCCAACTGCGCTGGTGTGTCAGTTTCCTGGAGTGGGTGCCCATCGAATTGGAATCTGGTCTACCTCTTCGAGAAACCCTGTCATTCACAATAGTTTTCCGTTAGTTTACTAATGACGGAACCATCCCCGCCACCTTCAAATTAATATGGTCATTGTTCTGAGGCTTGACTCCTTCCTCCGGCTTGTCCTCGGCCGTTGGGAGTGCCAGAATCTTCCCAGCTGCTGCTTCTCAGAGGTAGCAGGTCCCCAGTGAGAGAGCACACAACACCAGGAGTGGCAGAAGTAGTGACTGTGGAGAATTTGTAAGTATTGCTCAACCTGCACTCCATATTACTGGAGAATTCATATTGGAGAGTTATAAAACATAAAGAATGTGACAAGGCCTTCAAGCAACGATAAACCCTGATTCCTGATCAGAAAATGTTTTGTGGAAAGTATTTTACAAACACGATGGATTTGGCAAACCCATTACGGTACTTAAAGCCTTACTCAGCATCCGAGAGTTCATACTGAGGAGGAACATTACAAAAGTAAAGGATGTGGTAAACCTCTAGAGGGAACTCTGGACTGACTTAACATTGTGGCTCTCATACAGGCTAGAAACCGTAAGGGGTGAAAGTTGCAGTACACTTAACTGGAATTCAGTCCTGAATCAATATCCCAAAATGCACACTAGACTTAAACCCGACAAACGCATGAATGAGGAAAGACCTTTTTAAATTATCTTTTTTTTTTTTTTAAGATTTTTATTTATTTATTTGACAGAGATCACAAGTAGGCAGAGAGAGAGGGGGAAGCAGGCTCCCCGCTGAGCAGAGAGCCCGATGCGGGGCTCAATCCCAGGACCCTGAGATCATGACCTGAGCTGAAGGCAGAGGCCTTAACCCACTGAGCCACCCAGGCGCCCCGAAAGACCTTCTTTTTAAATATACGCTTTAGAAAACATCAGAGTACAGAAAGGAAACTTCAAAAACATATTTAGAAATGTATTTAACTGAACATCAAATGTCAACGTCACAGAAATCAATAGACAACGAGTACATCAGTTACTTTTAGACAGTACTCTACATCAAAATACTTATAGGGAATAATACAAAGTTAAACATTTAGATAATGTATATGCTCTTATGCTTCAAAAGATACCAGGCATGGATTTTTGCATTGATACAATTTATTTCAGTATGTGTTTTTGTTTTAAAATGAGCCTATGTGAGATTTGTGACTAGTAAATATCAGTGCATTTCTCCTCAGAGCACTCTAGAAAATTCATTTATGCCTAGTGGGTATGTGAGATTATGTGGCTGAATGTTGCTGCATCAAAGATGTCAAATGCCCTTCTTCCTTAGGTGGGTCTTATGCATATCTAATTTCCCATGGAAGATGAACGAAAATACAATATACAGTATATGAGGAAAACCTAAATGGAGATGCTATTCTTGGTTAGAACATTAATGTAAATTACCATGAAATAGGTGTTCAGAATGTCATTCTCCATTCATTAAAACTAAAGAAGACTTCCTGGATATGATAAATAAAATGGTGTCCTAATTGGTCTTTAAGGGAAAAGAGTTGGCAGTCCAGTAAATTACTGAGGCACCTTCATAATAGCAATTGTTGTAAGCTGAGAATATCAGTTGATGTTGTTGAAAAGAGGAAATCAGCAGATACTGGAAATAGAATAAATAACTTCTCTAAAATGACATACAATAGTACATTCACATTTTTTGAGTTTGGTCAGGCCTTAAAAAAGTTTTAGTTTGGAAATTAAGCTGTTAGAAACTTGAAATCAACTGTTAGAAGATGGCTACGTTAAGCCTCGTGATAACCGGAAAGCAAAAACCTGTCGTAGATACACAATAGACAGGGAGAAAATAATAACTGAACTATACCCCTACAGAAAATCATCAGACCACAAAGATATGGAGCAAATGAATAAGAAAGGGCAAATAATTCTAAAATAGACTGGGAACAATGAAAAGAATGACAACAGTAACTCCATACCTGTGTCAATGCTTACTTTAAATATAAAGGGACTCAATTCTCCAATCAAAAGATAGAGACTGGCTGAATGTAAAGAAATGTGAGCCCCAACTATATTTTCCTTCAAGAGGATTCACTTCAGCTTTAAGAAGACACCCAGACTGAAAGTGCAGGTGTGGAGAAAAAAAATTCCATTCAAAAGAGACCAAACAAAATCAGGGTAGCTATGCTTACATTAGACAAATGAGAGTTTAAGCCAAAGACTGTAGTAAGACACAGCACAGGTCATTATAAAATAAAGGGCTTACATTGTGCAGTGTTTTTAATTATGTGGTATTTTGCAGAATGGCAAAAAGGTTTTCCCCCATTCTGGTTTTGGTAGGCATGAATAGTGTGTTTATATAACTCATGCAATATTTAACCACTATTAAAACAACATATTTTCCCATAAATATCGATGGTGTCGTTCCAAGTACTTTAGTAGCAGCTTCTGTAATGTTTATGTACATCTGTATCTTATGTGTCCCCTAAATGGCTAGTTGATATTTAAAAATCTATTTCTGTGTTTTGAGGAATGGGGAAAAAACACTAAATGACAATTGGAGAAAGACTGCTTCCAGATTTTGTTGTGTACGGGAAACATACTGTTGCCACAATCATCTTGGTAATTTACTGTAACAAGTAGCCAATAGTTTATTAAAACCAACTTGTACAGGCTAATAAATCTTCTCCACAGTATTCAGTTTTCTAACCTCTGGCTGTTATACATCGCATATTTTTCTTTACATGTGATTTGATTTCCATTGTTGTCTGCTGTTTAAAGTCCCAAGGAACTTACTTGTCCTTTCAGGAAGGTTTAGTAAGATTCCTGATATTACTTTTGGGCAGCTTTTCTTTGTATACAATGCAAATGGTAGGCATTGCACAGGTCACCTTTGCAATGCTTCTGATAGCGGATTTAGAGCAAGTTGGGTTCTTTCTGAAATGTCTATCTTTGCGTAAGAAAACCTTACATTCTACTTTGATTTTGAGACTACATGTGACTAAGTTTTATACACTATATATGCATTTACTGAATATAAAACACTTATTTGTGTTAGCAAAAGGTGGCTAGCACATGTGCTTATGAATTGTTTGTAGTAAAGGTGTAGGCTTGTGTATTTATGTAGTGTCTATATTAAGAAGACATTTACTTCTGTTTATTGTTTTTTATGCTTTGAGCTATATAATAATCTTGTGCATTGCATGTTGATAAGGTCAAAGATTTTACTTCTGTACCCAACATTAAAGCAACTAAATATAGAAAGCAACTACTAATAGACAAGAACAAAAAAAGACAGCAATACAATAGGGGACATCAATATTGCACCTTCAGTAATGGACAAAAAATAATAAGGAAACCTCAGAATTCAATGACATTTAGCAGATGAACTCAGAACATTCTATCCAACAGCATCAAAAAACACATTCTTCTTACGTGCACAAGGAACATTCTCCAGTATGGATTATATATTGGGCCACAAAACAAGTCTTAATAAATTTGATTGAAATCATATCAAGCATCTTCTCCAATGACAATGGCATGGAACTAGAAGTCAAGTACAAACCTAGAAAAATCACACCCATGTGAAAAATAAAGAGCATGCAGCAGCATTACTCGTAATAGGCAAGAAGTGGAAATAACTTGTGTCAGTTGTAAGAGCAGTAGATAACGAGGTGCACATATAGAATATACGCTGGCTATAATTAACAATACTATATTGCCTATTTGAAAGTTGCTAAAGAGTAACTCTTAATTTTTTATCACATATGCAAAGAATTGTAACTTTGAGGTAATGGATGTTAACCAGACTTACTGTGGTAAATGTTTTGCAAGATATACATATATCAAATCATTAAATTGTACACTTGAAGCTTATATAACGTAATATGTAAGTAATATCTGAAGAAAACTGGAAAAAAGTCAAATAAGCAGATTATTGGTTGCTTAGGCATGAGGATAAGAAGATGAGAGCGCTGACAGCTAGAGTATGGAGTTTCTTAGGAGGTGATAAAAATGGTCTAAAATTGTTTGCTTACCTACATGTGAATTGGTTAAAAAGCTATCCATTGTACACATTCAGTGGGTAAATTATATGGCATGTGAATCATATCCAAATAAAGTTGTTTTAATTTTTTTTTAAGATTTTATTTATTTGACAGAGAAACAGCAAGAGAGATCCCAAGCAGGGGGAGTGGGAGAGGGAGGAGCAGGGAGCCCAATTCGGGGCTGGATCCCAGCATGACCTGAACTGAAGGCAGACATAAATAACTGAGCCACTCAGGTGCCCAAAGCTGTTTAAAGAGAACCCAAAATAAGAAATTCCTGCATAAGAAGACCTAATATTTAATGACGAATACTGAAGACTACATAAATTCAATTATTAATTAAACACACACATACATGCACACACATGTAAGATTTCAAATGGAATTTGGCATTTAACTTAATTTTTGGGATAATACAAAAATAATTTTTTCAAAGAAGCACATGTTACGGAAGTTTTGTCAAATTAGACATAGTATTATTAGCGTTAGTCAAGTTCAGCAGGCTGATGTTGGGTGAATTACGTGTTGTATGGGTACTAAAATCTAAAGTTTCTCCAAAGAATCAGTAGAATGGATATCCATGTCTCTGTATATTATTTATCCATATTTCATGGATCCACAGATACAGAAATAGATATAGGCTTATTATGTAAAGAAATAGATGTCTAGCATATAGAGAGTGGAAGATTTCCTTTAATGAATTCGCTAATAAGATTGTGAGGGTTGCCAAGTCTGAAGTCTGCAAAGAAGGCCAGCAGGCTGGTGACCCAGGGAGGTGCTGATGTTGAAGCTTGAAAATCTGAAAACAGTGTGGAGACAAACATAGGTGAGTAGGAAAAAGCACTCTGAGATATAGAGGTAATTAGTACATTCTCTAGAATGGCCTTATTTGGGTAAACTTTAATATAATATAAACTCAATGGAAAAATGCAAATACATTCTAAAAGTAGTTGAACATAATCTTCTAAATTAGAATGTTGTGGCTGCATGACTAGTGCATACCTTCCCAAAAAGATAGAAAATCAGAATTATGGTAGGATGTTTAATATTGATTAGCAACATCATCAAGGACCATATTTACAATGCATGCCCCTGAAAGTAAGGAGCACTGCCACTTTAGGAGGACGGGGAGCGATAACAGTGGGGTAAGAATGAGGGCCAGGAATAAATGGAGAACACAGTTTGGGAGCTTGGGGATAACAGAGCCACAAGGGAAGAGAGGGCAGGATCCATGTTAGTTTCCTAGGGCTACTGTACAAATTATCACAAGCAGCTTTCTAAAGAACCCCCAAAATTGTTGTCTCACGGTTCTGGAGTTGCTTAGATGTCTGTAGCCAAGCCGATGGCAGGGCTGTACTTTATCTCAAGAATTAAGTCTCATAGCTATCTTTGACCCTCCTTGGCTTGTAGATGCATCACTCTCCCCCTGCCTTCCTTTTTGCACGCTACTCTGTGTCTAAATTTCCCTCTTCTCTTGATGCCTGGGTGGCTCTTTCGGTAAAGCATCTGCCTTCAACTTAGGTCATGATCCCAGGGTCCTGGGATTGAGTCCCGCATCGGGGTCCTCGCTCAGCGGGGAGCCTGCTTCCCCCTCTGCCTGATGCTCCCCCTGCTTGTGTGCTTTCTCTCTCTGACAAATAAATAAATTAAATCTTTTTAAAAATTGTGAATTTAAAAAACATCTAAATAAAGTAAAAATTTCCACTACCACCCCAAGCAGTAATAGTTTGATCTTCAGGCTTCACAATCTGTGAGGTTGAGGGGGAGCCTCCCTCTTACACTACTTCAGACTATGACACACACAGACACTAAGATATTTTGTACTTGGATCAATGTTTACATAAATATTGTCCTGTCAAACTTACTGTCAAATTGCATCCCTTAATCAGTGCCATATGAAGCTGGCATTTTCACACCAGTGAAGACGAGTCCACTGCAATGTGAAAACACATCAGATCCCACAGTAATTATAAAGACAACATCCTTGTCAAAACATTCTCCCGTTTAATACAATTACCGTTGAAGGCATAGGTCTGCTATTACGCACTTCACGCAGTGTGGATCTTTGTACACATGTCACTTAACTGGGCGGTTCTGGGACAGAAGACGGTTGCGTCATCATGACCTGCGTTCTTACCCTGAATGGACAGTTTCTAAATTACCTATGGAAAAACAAAAACCCCATAGTGTCCTAAGAACTGTGCTTCCACTGTTAACGAAACTAAACAGGGAAGCCATAGCCTGAAGTCTCTCTAATGCCTCGGTAGTAGAAACCACATCTTAATCCACAGTATTACACTGGAATGGAAGAAAATGAACTTAAGAGCAAACAATTACAGTCAAATAGGCCTTCCAAAAATGAGGTATATCCAGTCCAACGAATATATCCATTCTTAAGGTATACCCAGTCAATCACTGTCCTTGCTTCCCTTCCACAGCCTCTCATTAAAAACCGCACTCCTGGGTGCCTGGGTGGCTCAGTTGGTTGGGAGACTGCCTTCGGCTCAGGTCATGATCCTGGAGTCCCGGGATCGAGTCCCACATCAGGCTCCCTGCTCTGAGGGGAACCTGCTTCTCCCTCTGACCTCTCCCCTCTCATTCTCTCTCTCTCTGTGTCTCAATAAAATAAAATAAATTAAAAAAAAAAAACAAACCCACACTCCTAGGGCGCCTGGGTGGCTCAGCCGGTTAGGCACATGCTTTCGGTCAGGTCATGATCTCCGGGTCCTGGGATCAAGGCCCTCAGCAGGAGCATGCTTCTCCTCCTTCCTGCCACTCTGCCTGCTTGTTCTCTCTCTGTCAGATGAATAAATAAAACCTTACAATAAAAACAAAAACCAACAACCTCACTCGGGGCTCCTACAGATGGAGCATGCCTAAACATTTGAAAACAAAATAGTGCATGAAATTAACTCTTGGAAATTTGAAGGTTCATCATTTCATCTTTCAACACCACACAATACCACCTCTCGCGCTGAGCACTTTCTCAGGGGCCTAAACGTCTTCCCCATGCTGTCGGAGGGCGGAAGACGCAATGCGACATTTCCCCGCCCCCTTTCTGCCCACTTCTGCACATGCGTGCTGTACCTCAATGTGACTCTGCCCTCATTGCCTCAGACTTCACCCTTAGTAATGGCTCCCCACGGCGCCTGCGCAGACAGAATTTTCCACCAGTGCTGCACATGCGCACGGAGCGCTTGTGGCACACACTGCCTCTCTCAGAGCAAAACTTGTAGTCCTGTGCTCCTCTCCCCACCAGACCAGGTCTCCCAACAGCAGGATATATCTGAGTCCCATGTCAACCCAGCCTACACGCTTGGGTTCACAGTTGAGGCAAGGTGGGACCAGGGAATATGGATAGACCAGTTCTGCTGACCAAAGGTGTTATCACACAGGAGTTTTGATGCCCTCTCACTTTCCTATTGCTAAAACTTCACACATACAGAGAATGCAGGTGAACCACTCAAGGACCTGAGTGGCGCATCTGCCACAATGAAGAGTACCCCAGAGCAGGTGGGGATCAGGGACTGAGTCGGTGGCTCAGTCGGTTGTGTCTGTCTTCTGCTCAGGTCATGATCCCAAGGCCTTGGAATGGAGCCCCTCCTCAGGATTCTGCTTCTCCCTCTCCCTCTGACTACTGCGCCCCCTGCTTGTGCTCCCTCTCTCTCTGGCGCAGCAGAAATTACTCCCTCTGGAGTAAGAAACTTCTACTTAAGTTAGCGCAGGTTACAGGTAGCCGTAGTTGTGGTCATGATGGTAGGCATCTTTGTGGGTCTTAACCTTGCACTGTTAATGGATTTTCTTCCCTCCTGAAGTTGCATTAAGGCAGGTTTTAATGATTATTCTTGTTGCCACTTAGAGATTCTGCACTGACCCTGAGGGGCACCAGGTTCTTGAAAGACCACCAAACTTGTTAACCGTCTTTGTGGAGCTGTACTCACAACCCCACACCCAAGTCAATGTTAGGTGATATAATATCTCATATTGAAAGATACATATTCAAAGATATTTTGAGGGTCCCTGTATTCTTTCAGGATACACTATTTCACTCCTGATGAGTCTCTGAACTTATCTGCTGGTACCATTAATACCACATAATTATACGGAGAATTACATCATAATTATAAAAGCATTCATCCCATAGTTGTAACTCTGTATTTATTACTAGACTAGATTATCCAATTCACAGTTTTACCTACAATGTGACTGGCTTGTAATTGTATACAACACTCTGTGAGGCATGAATGTATAAATGACTGACATGGAGAAAAACAGAGTACATTTTTCTCATGAGATGAGAAAATTTTGTAACTCCCCAGGATACAGAGAAGGACATGGATACACAGGGGTTGCCACTCAAGAGAATAATGGTCCTGGCAGTTGGGAAACGTGCATCGATTAAGACCGAGTTGTTCACATCACTCCACATAATCTAAGGAAAAACAGAAATTACAATGATCGAAGAGAGTATGAAAAGTTGTGAAGTTACTTTGGATCAGCTTTTTGTGTTGTGAACCTAGGAAGATCTTTAGTAAGGACTCTATCTTTAATAATTACCAAGGTGTTTACAATGGGGACAGAACTTACCAATGCAATGAATCTGGGGAAAATGTCATCCATGGGTCAAGTCCTAGTAAACAGCAGAGAACTCAGTTTCCAAAGAACCAGTACAAATGAAATAAATGTGAGAAAGTCTTTTATCAAAGCTCAAGCCTTATTAAGTGTCATTGTTTCCTTACTGGAAAGAAGACTTACAAATGTAAGAATGTGGCAACGTTTTTAAGCACCGTCTTCAAAACACGTTCAACAAAGCATTTTCATACTGAGAAGAAATGTTACATAAGTAAGGAATGTGGCAAACCCTAACCAGTACTCAAATTTTTTGAATCAGAGAGTGTATGCTGGAGAAAAACCTTACAAATGTAACGAATGTGTAAAGCCTTTTCCCAGAGTTCTAGCCTTCCTGACATCAGAGAACTCATAATGGTTAGAAACCTTACAAATGTAAGTAACATGGCCACGCCTTTAACCAGCACTCAAACCTTCCTTGACATCGGAGAGTACATACTGGGAAAAAAACTTAAAAATGTAAAGATTTTGCTGAAGTCTTTATTGCTCAGACTTTCCTTGACAAGAGTATACATACTTGGGGAGAAACCCAACAAATGCAGAGAATATGGCAAACCCTTTAAATAGAACTACAACCTACATAAACATCTGTGTAGTCATACTGGGAGAAACCCCCAAAATATAAAAAATGTGCCAAAACCTTTGTCTGAATTTCAAGCCTTCCTTGACAGGCCAATACACGCAGGGTAGAAACTCTATAAATGTGGAGAATATAACTGAATCATTAATTAGAGCCATCACTTTACTATGCATTAGAGAATACATACTGGAGAGACTATGTACAAATGTAAAGAATGTGGTAATGTCTTTACCCTGAACTTAACACTCTATGGCAGAGAGTGCGTACTAGATAGAAACCCTAAGGGGTACCTGGGTGGTTTAGTCGGTTAAGCATCTATCTGCCTTTGGCTCAGCTCATGATCTCAGGGTCCTGGGATTGAGCCCCACATTGGGCTCCCTGCTCAGTGGAGAGCCTGCTTCTCCCTTTCCTTCTGCCCCTCCTCCCTGGTCTCGCTCTCTTGCTCTACTTCAAGTAAATAAATAAAAATCTTTAGAACCCTAGAAATGTAATGAATAGGAAATAGGAAATCCTTTGTTTTAAATATACATTTTGTGGGGAAAACGGTTTATACAGCATAAAAACATTAAAGATGTAAAAAAAAATGGCTGTTTATGTAATGGAAAAATAGATCTAAATAAATATCAGAGATTCACAGCAGAATGTACAATGCCAACAGCACTTTTAAGACATTAATCTGGGGGCGCCTGGGTGGTTCAGTGGGTTAAGCCTCTGCCATTGGCTCAGGTCATGTTCTCAGGGTCCTGGGATCAAGCCCCACATTGGGCTCTCTGCTCAGAGGGGAGCCTGCTTCCCCTCTCTCTCTGCCTGCCTCTCTGCCTGCTTGTGATCTCTCTCTGTCAAAAAAAAAAAAAAAAAAAAGACATTAATCTGCTTTAGATTTTCAGCGGAAACTTGCAGGATTCTACATCTGTCATCATTTTTGTTTTTCCATTACACCAAGGGAAGCAGGGCAAGTTTGAGAGGTTCTTCTCAGTCATCTGTACGTGGCCACCTGTTGGTCAGAATTTCCAAGTGGAATCCCGGTCACCTTGGCAGCTTTTGGTGTGAAACATTTTCTCCATGGTTTTGGATGGAGGCTTCTTTTCTGGTTTCACAGAATGTCCAGAGGTGTGTCCATTGGTAACTCTGGCCCCTCGAGAGACTTCCAGGCCATTATCGTCAGTCCTAGGACTCCAGCATTAAGCATTAAGTTGCAGTCCCATGTTCCATTGGCCCCTCCAACATCCTGCTCCAGATTCTACACGAGCTGGTCAATATCAGTTTCTATGTATGTGTGAGACAAGAGGAACAACCAATACTTCACAAACTCTGTTAAGTATGGGATCCAGTTCTGCTATACTCGGTGACAAATCCATAGACTTACTCCATACAGCATTCGATGTGCATCAGAAGTTTTGTGTCTGACTTACTATGGTTTTCATTCTGTGCATCTAGAAGCTGACAGGCCAACGCATTGCTAGGAACAACGCACACCTAGATCCTCTCCTCAGATAACACCCCCGGCATCCTTGTCCTAGGGGAGTTTCTTTGTAATTTTTATGCCCTCTCTGCCATCACTGTAATTTTTTTCTTTTTCG
>JAPYYJ010001244.1:0-14443 GCA_028533885.1 Nasua narica | reverse complement strand
GCTATATGGCGGTCTAGCACTCATGCTCTTCTCCATGAAGTTCCTGCACACAGTGAGTGACCTGAGCTCAAGGCTCCTTTTGTTTTGTGGCCCCACCATCTCATGGAGGCTTGACTTTACTAAGCTCAGCTGACCCACAGAGAAAGGGAGGGTGGAGAAACCTTGTCTCCTGTCCACACCAGCCCAGAGGAGACCCACACTCCTGCTCTCATTCCATTGGTGGTAACTGGTCACGTGGTTCCACCGAGCTTTCGGAGGACGGGAAAAGGCAGCTCCTGGATGCACGGTGGCTTCTCGGGGGTGACTTTGGAAAGGAAAACAAACTTCTAGTGAGAAGTTAGCAGTCCCTGCCACAGGCACCGCAGCAGTGAAAAGGAGTCGGCTTTCACCTTACCTAAAGACGTAGAGACAGGTTCCAGAAGATGTGGCATTGCATCTGCCTGGGAGGATGACAGGCAAATAAAGGAGATAAAGGCATTTTTCCAGAGAGTAAATAGCACGGGCAAAAGCAAGGAGGGGAAGAAGATTGTGGAGCATTTGAGGAATTGAAAAGAAAATAATGAAAGCCTAGGGACCAGTTAAAAGGTATTTTTCATTAGAGTAATGACCCACCCGCATATCGTGTTAAGAGTTTGACAAAAGAAAGCTAGCTGGACCCAAGGCCTCTTGGGAAATTACTCATTTTACTTGCTTTTGCGGATAGTGTTAAAATGATCAAATTTGGTCTTCTGCATCTCTGCATTTGATTCCTGTGATGAGAACTGATGAGAATGCCAAATGACTTCTCTGGAAGAGTGGTTGATATTTAGTATTCTGCAGGGTCTTTCTGGGTAAGTGCAACCAGAGCCAATGAATAATAGAAACAGTGTATATCTGTCAAGTGTAATTATAACACTGGATTATGCTCATCTTGCATTCCGAATCCTGTATACATTAGTTTAAACATCGGAACATGCGGTCACTTCAGACCCGTGAGGATTTTACTTTGAAAAATAGCATGCCCTTATTTTTACCCATTTTTAATAGGAAAAAAATTCACACCTTGTTCAAAATTATTTTATGGTGTAGTATGACCACACTCTCCCTCTTTTTTAATCTCCTCAAGTATCTTAAAAACAGTAAGGAACTAAGGAGGAATGTTTCAGCCCACTTTTAAATTCCTTCTAGTTTTCTGTATTTAAATGAAATCCCATTCTTTGCATTTTGATTAATCTCTCTGATTAAACACTTGTTAAAATTATAGAATAGAGTTGCTTAAAATGTCACCAACCTTTGTTAAAAAAGTGGAAGTTATCAGATTGTGGCTTTTAAAAATTATACAAATATTGTTGGTTTATTGTTAAATGATTTAAAAATCCAGGGAAGCAGAAAGAATAAACCAAAAAAATCAGCTATAATCTCATATTCTAGTATAATTAACAATACTCTTTTGGTGTGCTATTTCTAAACATTCTTCTATGTGCTTACAGAGGAATTTTTACAAAAATAAGATCATATGGTGCAAACTGTTTAAAACCCACTTGTTTCATATAATGATACTCTAGAAGCAGATTTTCATGTCAGTTTTTTTCTTTTTTTTAAACTCCACAACAGTGATTTCTTTTTTCAATTGAGGATAGAGACTGTATCAGAATATCAAAAAGAATATGTGTAGTTTAGAAAACCGTTATTTTATAGTAGCAAAACAAAACAGAAAAGCTATTGTTTTTGTTCTATAATCTATAGAATGTAATGCACAAAAAATTATTGTTGGGGGGAGCTTGGGTGGCTCAGAACCCAGCTTTTGGTTTGGCTCAGGTCACGATCTCATGGGTCATGAGATGGAGCCCTCCATTGGGCTCTGCGCTTAGTGGGGCATCTGCTTAAGATTCTCTCCCTCTGCCCCTGCCCCAACTCACACACTCGCGCACAAACTCTCTCTCTCTCTCTGAAATATATAATTACATCTTTTAAAAAAATTATTGTTGCTTGGTGGGGCATTTATCTGAGATATTCAGGAGTTTATTTTATTCCCCACCAGCCTCCCATATCTGGGCACATCAGCATCTGGAGATGATAGTCAGATTATGATGTCAACAAATGGGAGCGTGGGTTATAAAAAGATTGGGAAACAGTGTCTCACTTGCCAAGAGCTGCATTTAACCAATGATCCTTTATTATTGGGCTTCACTTTTAAAAAATAGATTTTTCTCACCTTCTGATCTACTGGCTTCCTGTTGGGAATTCCCAGACCCATCATCCCACACGATAGCGATCTCCATACTTTGCAAACTCCATAGTAGGGCTCGCACACAGATCACAGCATGAAGCAGCAGGGCAGGCCCGTATGAAAATGAGGGACCTCATTTGGGAAGTCCACACAAGGACTTGCCCAGCGGGACGGTGTTTCTGGTGGATGACCCTGTTCCCAAGCTTGTTCTAAACACCTCCTAACACCTTGTTCACCTTACAGAGGGTACCGGAAACCAGTCAGGCAGAGGCTGCCCAGCCACTTAAACCCACCTGCACAAGTGCCCTCGATGGAGTGATTCTAGAGAGAAACCGTGTTCCATTTGGCCAGCAAATCATGAAAAAGGGAAACGTGGTTATTTGAACTTGATATAAACTGGCTCTCACAGGTTTTGTATGTGCAGTCTTTAGGGAGACCAAATATTTATTTATGCAGTATAATCAGGAAGGTTGTGTTTTCAGCTATTCTCATCAGAAATAAGGGAAAAGGAAGCATGCCATATGATGAATCACTATTACTATTTATCCATTTCCAGAGCGATGCTTGGCTCAAGCAGAAATTTGGTGGCACAGTCATAAGGGACACCATGACGTGACTTCCGGTCATTTTTCAGAGGTGGAAATATATGACTTCTGGGTGTATTAACCCTTCTACACTATTGGTAGAGCGTTTATCCTGAGACATGTCAACCCTGGGATTCTGAGATCCTGTATTTTTAAGATTCAGCCCTAAGCTTCCTCGTTTCTAATATTCCTGCTATGGAGAAGATAATGAATGGGTTTAAGTCACCATAGCCAGAGAAAACGAACGAGATAATTTAGGTGAGCTGTGCACCTCTTGCAGAGAGTCCAAGGAACTTTGATAGAAGTGTTTTACACTTTAAGAAAACTTGTTGTATAGACAGTGGCTCTCCTATTCTTTCCTATCTCTCTGCAGTCTCCTTTAAAGTCTCTGTTAGCCGGTGGCATGGTTCCCCTTTTTCTCCACTCCTTCCCTGATACTGCAAATACACTGCGGTTGAGGTGCACCTGGTGTTATCATGGAAAACACAATAAATCTCTTTTTATATTCTGTGTCCTTAGCATGTAGAATGTAGAATCTTTATTGGGCACTTTTTTTTTATTAGAGAGATTTCATCTGAAGTCATGCCAACAGGGCATTGAAAGTTGGTGATGAATGAGGGGAAATCGGAGGGAGAGATGAACCAGGAGAGACTGTGGACTCTGAGCAACAAACTGAGGGTTTTAGAGGGGAAGGGGGTGGCGGGTTGGCCGAGCCTGGTGGCGGGTATTGAGGAGGGCACGTATTGCATGGAGCACTGGGTGTGGTGCATGAACAATGAGTCTTGTAACACTGAAAATATAAAACTAAATTAATTGGGGGAAAAAAAGTTTATGCTGGATAGGAAACAATTTGCCACGAAACGGTGAGACACAAACAGTGCCTGTGCTAAGACCTACAGCCTGGGCTGCAACTCAGTCCATGGCAACCAGAACATAGACGTCCGCTTGTCTGTCTGCTTCTGAGAGACGTATTCCCAGATCCCACCAGCAGCCCTCTTCCACAGCCTCGTCCTCCCCTCCGGGGGTCATGTCGGTGGCTTTTCCTCATGCTCAGTGTCCAGACAGGCACAGCCATCCAGCGCCCAGCCATTCGGAAACCCCGGTTCACTAACTGACCGGTATGTTGTCTCCTTGTAAGTTCCACCGCGGTTCAAGGTTTCGGCTTTTTTCCGATTCTAGCTGTTTCAGCATGCGGCCACATCCCACAGTCCGTTCTCCTTGAACTCTCCAAAGCCATGCATCTCAATGCACCGGCTCTCTCTGACATCACCTGAAACCAACCCCATAAATTACCCCTGGTCCAGCTTCTACATGTCCTTTTATCACGAATATCCTATCCCCACAGTTACCATCTGGGACTTTCACCTGTTCTTCCAAACTGGGCACTCTCTGCCCACCACCCAAACATGAGGGCATTTCAAACCTGTCGACGTGTCCCTTGCTAAGGACAGGTCCTATTTCACACCACATGTCATTTTCGAAAGATTTTTGTCTTTTTCCTTTTTCAGTCATATAGGTCCATTAATATTCAAGAAGTTATTCTCAGAAGGCAGTTAAATGCATGGAGAAAACTAAAATTAGAAAGGCTTTGCATTTTAAAGACAGCTCTCTGTTTTTTGCATGGTCCATGGTAACTCCCTTTTGCTTCCTTTTCTCTGAGGATGTCTTTGTGAAGTTATTTTTTAACTGTAATGAAAAGCTTAAAGGCCAAGATACATAAAGAGAAATATTTCTCATACTCAGGAGGTTATCAAGATACCAGAGGTTCTAAAATGAGTTCATAACATTGATTCTTAAGCTCTAGGCATTTCCTTGAAGAATTTCCAAAAGACTTCAAATAAACTTTCCTTCTCAGTGTTCATTTTCAGATGTGTTTAACACCATGTTTTAGGGTGTGAATATGCATGTTTGGCTCTAAAAATTTCTCTATTCACACCCTATGACTATTACAAAGAAAAAATAGTTTGTTGGTTTGTTTGTTTTTAAATTTCCTGCCCAATACGAAAGGCAATGCAGTATGGTTAGAAAAACGAACGCTCTGTGCTTAGTTATAACGGAATGTCAGCATCTCACAGACTCAGCTCCCCTTCTGGGCTGTGAGGGCGATCAGGGAAGTTAGAATGCATTCTGAGAAGTCCTCCAGCCTCGACGGGATTGGGCTCAGTCACATACTTCGAAACTGAACTGGGTGTTTGGTTTTCGCCGAGAATCCAACAGCCAGCTTAGAAGGACCACGGCCCGTGAGGGGCTGCATGCGTCTGATGCCCGCTGCATGTTCAGGGGGTCATCAAACCCACCCTCCTTTTAGAACCCACGGCTTCTAGAAGACTGGCGGAACTCGCGGAAGGCGGCTGTGCCGGGGTTATGGTTGTCACAGGGAAAGAGGAGAGCTTCGGCTCAGACGGGAGGAGGAGTGCACAGGGCAGGAACCACGAGAGGGGACAGATGCTGCGGTTCCAGGTGTGCTCTTCCTGCAGTCACAGACCCGTCACTTCCCTGGCATCGGCAGCGACAGAACGCGTGGGGTACCGGCAACCGGGGCAGCTCCCCTGAGCCGCGGTGTTCAGAATCTTTATCCGGGCTCCGATCTGTAGGAATGGTTGACTGCACGCGTGACTGACCTCCGTCTCCAGCCCCACCCCCCCGGGGGGTGAACTGTGTGCACCACACCTCCCGCCTCCACCACACCAACTGTCAGTGCCCCCCCCGCAAGCCCGGCTGAATCACATTGTTACACTCCCCGGCATGACTCTCAGGCAAATAAAGACACTCGTGGCAGGCACAACATTTCAAGGGCTTAGATACTGCTCTCCCAAAGCCAGGGGCTGTGTGGGGACAGCTCTTTAGGCAAACTTAAACTCTTTGTTGCACAGTCTTGAACATCTTTCTTTGGGGGGCAAGGAAATACACTTTGATTCTTGGGACCTTGCTGTTAGAATGGTACTTGGTGATCAAAGCAGAATTGCAGGACTGTTTTCATCAGGGACACCTGGCATTAACAAAATGCAGACTTCAAGGTCCTGCCCCAACTGACTTGGTGGGAGTCTCTACGTTTAGAGCCTTTGGAATATGCTTCCGAGGGCACTGCTGGATTTACCCTGGATAAGCCTTTGATCCTCAAATGTCATATATTTGGAAACAACCTTTAGCATAGTTTGTTTCAAGCTGATGTCACTAATGTATCCTGATCCTAAACTGAGAAGATACACATTCCTACTTAAGCTCTCGGGAATATTCTCTTGTAGAATATAAGATGCCGTTCCTTATATATGCCTGTCGCCTAAACTATGGTTTGCCTCTGGAAAATATGTGGGTTACATTGCTAAGAGTATCTACGTTATAATAGTTTGGCCTCCTTGGCAGGAGTGTTTCCATTCATCGATTGATTTATTCACAAACTGTGCCTACTCTGTGAGAGGCATTGGTCTAGGTGCTAAGTATCTAACAAATGAACAAAACAGAAAATGCCTCTGTTTAGTGAGGCCAGGAGCACATGTATATTGTGCCAGATGGTGATACAGTGCACACTACATAGGTCAAAAAAAAAAAAAAAAAAATCAGGAGAAGGGAGAAAAGATAGCTGAGAGAGGGATTCACAATTTAACATGGAAGGTTTAGGGAAGGAATTTCTAATGTGATGACATGTGAACAGAAGGGTAAAAGAGCAACACAGAGTTATTTGGGCAACAGTAAGTGCTAAGGCCCTGGGGCAGGAACTGGTTCACAATGCAGTGGAGGAGAAAGCCTTAGGTGATGAGGTTAAAGAAAGTCTAAGAGGAGCAGAAGCAAGTACAGACACTTACAGGAAGCTCTTTCAAGGAATGTGGCAACTAAAGAAAGCAAAGAAATAGAAATAAGGTCAAGAGAAGTGTTTTGTAGTGGTGCTGGCTGCTCAGATGCTCATGTGGGAGAGATGCAGTAGAGAGCTAACGATTGGTGTTGTAGAAGAGAGAGGACACTTGCTGGCCTGACGTCCTTGTGTAGGGAAGAAAGGATGGAGAGCATCTGGGCTACTGATGGAGCCCCCCTGCCTTCGATAAGAGCAGAGATAGTCCCCCTGCTTCTTCCTTCTTTTCCTCATCTCTCTGATTCTCACAGGGACCTTATTTGCCATCTACCTGCCTCTTCTCATGAGCCTCTCATCTTGCCTAAATCCTTTGGTCTCCTGATGTCCACTTAGCCCTTCCTTCCTAAAAAAATAAGAAGAAAATATACCCATAACATTCTCCACTGTAGAATGAGGCTAAAATATCTGGTCTGCCTATTACCGGTTTCGTCGTACGGGTCAAACGAGCTTTTGTGCGGAATAACCCTACCCATCCTTAAGCTCCATTTTAAGATGGAAGAAACAAATCATTATCAAAACTGCAACAACACTAGCCCATCTTCCCAGGAAGCCCACTGTGCACACCCAGCCTTGTCTTTTCCCTTTACCTGTTCCATATTGAATGACCTAATGTCTAAATGTTACCTCACCTGCGGAGAGAACTCAGAGCCCAAAGTCTGCTTTTCTGGGCCAGTCATTAAATTTATCCCTCAGTACATGAAGCCTGGAGGTGATTTGTGGGAAACTTGTGTTGAGTTAGAATGAGAGCGAATAGCGCCACCTGGAAAGCGCCACCGGAACTGAAAAGGGGCGGGACCTCTGGGGGGCGGGACCCAGAGCTGTGTGTGGTTCTGTCCCATTGATTGCTTTCAGTGCCTCAGAGGGAGTCAAGAACCAGATTGATTCAAAGGGCATTTCCGCCATCTAGCCTCCTTCCTGATGCCCATATGCCACCTTGTGCATTTCTCTTTTCATGTAATCTCTTTTTGCCCTGTAAGGATTCAATATCTAAAATCACCAGTAAGATTAGCTGTATTTCATTTCATTAGTTCTCTTAGAATCTTTTGCAAATTACATCACAGAATGTTGCCATGCGAAGGGATCTTCGAGGTTGTCTAGTTCAGTGTTTTAAACACATTTTGAACACAGAAAGTGTTGGAAAACTATAAACGTAATCCTCATTTTAGACACCAGTCAACGGAGACCCAAATGTGAAAAGGCAGAGCTACGACCAGAGGTCACCTCTGCTGATTCCCAAACCATTCCCTGTAACAGTGAACGTACCTTCAACTGTAATAAAAAATGGCTCAAACAATAGTCGATGTCTCACATGAAAAGTGTTGAGTGGCTCTGGGAATAACTTAAGGGCTGAACAACATCACCAAAGACCCAAGTTTATCCCATTGCCCTCTCTTTTTTCCACAGCATGTCTGATTACAAGATGGCCCCAGCAACATTAGGAATCACAGCCTCCACCCAAGAGGAAGGGGTACAAAAGGGGCTGACTGTCTCTTCTCCTCTGAGCTAAGAAATTTGTCCCAAAAGAACCCTTAAGACTCTCCTCATATCCTGTTAGCCAGGAGGGAATGACGTGTCCCATCCTAAGTGGGTGACTGGTAAGGAGCGCGAGGTTGCCATGTTTGACTTAGACAAATCCAGACTCATGCTCTGGGTCTGGGGTAGTGCCATCCGTACCTGAAGCACATGATGCTGTGGGAGTACAGAGATTCCTGGACAAGACTGGAAAAGGGAGTTGTGGCTATTTATCGGAGGAACATTCCCCAGAGGTCTCCCCAATTTCTGCTTGTCTTCTGGGCAAGAGGAATCAATAGCTTTGCTCAGACCTCTCTAAGAATGTGAGGATGGCCCACAATCTTGGAAGATAGAGGTAGATCTCTTTCCCGACCAGGATAATGAAGCTAATGTCTCTCCTCAGGGCAAAAATTGAGCTGGTTTGCTAGTCGCCCCTTTAAAAGACTGGGGTTTCCTAAGTTCAGGTCCCTCGTCTGTGACACCAACTCCCTGTATATGCAGCATCCATTGGGACTGCTCCACATGCCCCCCCAGTGGATGGGGGACAAGAGAAATCCTTGAGAAATTCTTGTGGACATGAGCCCCACACTGCTGCCGCGCTGTGAGTAATAATGTCTTTTGTCTCGGACCAAGGAGGGTTCTGTCTTCCGCCAGCACCCGGGAGACCATGGGAGACTATGTTGTTGGTTTAGTGGTCGGGTGAAAGCTCTCACTTCCCCGTTCTTGACGCTAATAAAAAGACGACCATCCGTGTTGGCTACAGTCTTCTGTCCAGGGAGCCACACTCGATACACCCCATTCCATCCTCAAATACTTATTTCTGGAAAAACGATTGCTTTCAGTATGTAAGAAATTCCCAGCCTTACTGGCAGAAACAGGGCAACTCTCCAGCCCCCGACTGGAGACCCACATTAAGTAAGGACAGTGTCATTGGCTCCCGTGTCTTTGATGCTGCCTCCCTTTTATTCGCTCCCTGACTCTCTCTGTAATTATCTCTTTTAAAATGTCAGCTCCTCTCACCCAGAAGAGCAAGAGCAATCAGCCACAAACTGAACTTTAGAAGCTTTTAAAACACACTTGCCGTTTGACTAGGAGAGGGGTTCTCAAAGGCATCCCTTAGTAAAGTCAGGGGAGCTGACATTGAATGACTGAAGAAAAGGAGCCCTTTTCTTTGCCCTCACGTGGGGCCTGCAGCTCCTTCCTCGGGAAGCAAGAGAAAAATGTGAATATTTCTATTCCAGAGCTTGAGTAGAGGCCCTTTCCAGAGGAATCTGCTCTCAGAGGCCTTTGACCTTGACTGCCTCTTACTGTGCCCACCTGGTGAGGGGAACTAGCTACAGCAGGATCCTGGAGACGTCTTTTCCTTCTCTGGAATGAAATGTTGATGCTAAGAAGACCATGTGCGGAGGAGGAAACACGGGCTCTAGTGTGACAACCAGAGAAAAAAGTATGGACATTTCCTAGTTAACTGTTGGTACTCAGAGTTTCTCCAAATGGTGACAATTTAAAGACCTGGACAAAAATTCATCATAGCAGGAAGAGAGGAGGAGAGGAAATTAGAGCAGCGTTTACCCCTCTAAGTCAAACCTTAGGGTTAAACTCAATTTATCCCCAAATCCTATTTCCCTGATGGTTGTTGATGCCTTTAAAATGAAACAATCTTTCCTCCTTAGCTCAGGAACCCTTGTGCTCTTGGTGTTCTGACAACTTACATTTAAAAATGCATCTGCTAAAACATAGCACTACAAGAAAAAAAACAGATTCAATCTTAAGACGGGAGGCAACTTTTCCCCCACAGACTGCCAGAAATACAGGGAAAGATCATTCAGTCTGTGAGCCATACAATCATCGACCTACATTCTGACCTTCCCATAGAAACCTTCATGAAGGTCACTGGCCTCCATTGAGTCACGGTGACCCCCGGAGGCATGAGCCCCTAATGGAGAAGAGATACTTTGTAACCAGAGTACATGTAGATTCACCACAGGTGTTAAAATTAAAGTTCTCTTTCTAACGACATAAAGGATCAAAATTCCTTGGTACAATTAGGTTGATTAAATTGAGCTCTGTGTCTAAAATCCCTGTAGCTTAATAAAGTTAATGCAGCTTTCAGAGGAGCCTGGCCCAGAGGCAGGGAACAGTCCAGGTCCTGAGAGAATCTAGCCCACTGCGGTTTTTAAATTAGAAGTTTGATTGCTTGCGACATCGTCTCAAAATGGTACCAGTCTGAAGAAGCTGAATTTTTCATTAGCCTGGGAAAAAATGACAGATATTTAATTAAACTGCTTAGAGATTAGGCAGAAGGCTTAGTGGATAGATAAAGGGGCTGAATCTCTTTATAAGCAAAGTTGGGAAATCCACTCGCGTGCCGTGTCTTTAATGTCGGAAAGAACTCACCACGCCGGAGGAGCTGGGGACTCGGGCGCCGCTTTCCCGCTCAGCCGCCTCTCCTGCCAATCGCAAGAAAAAATGCACGTTCAAGAAGCACGTTTATAAAGTGTTAGGTGGCCACTGAGGAAATTAAAACCTAAAATATGAAGTAGGAAAGCTACTTACAACCAAAGCTGCCAAAGCAAACCACCCTAATGCATTTTTCTCTTGTTGAAAGGTGATTTATTACGGACTTTGAGCAGATCTATGAAAAAAGAGCACTGTGTGGTCAGTGCTGGAGGGTAGGTTACGAGAAGGATCCAGCATTCCAGATGGGGACTGGCCGAGCTGCACAGCCAGTCGTTCAGGGAGGGGTTGCTCTGCAGGAATCTTGAGCCACCTTGTAATAGCCACAGTGGCCCAAAAGAGATGCAGGTCACCTTCATTGCCTCAACACTCTCAGCTCCCTAGCTTTCAACAGGAACCCCCAAGGACTACGTTAATAAGATACAGTCTTGTAAGCTCTCCCAAAGCAGTAGCTCTCAACTCTAGCTATGTATTAATATTTTCCAAGCAACTTTTAAAAATACCAGTGCTCTATGCCAGACCCACTGAAACAGAAGCCCTGCAGATGGAGCTGGGCACAGGTGTTCCAGAAAGCTCTCTAGGAGCGAAGAGTTACATCGTGCGTGATCACCAGCTCTGGGGCTTGGAGGCCTGACAAGCCGGGGTTATAGTCCCGGGTCCTCTGCTCACCGAGCGTAAGACACTGTGCACGTGCTTGACTTCTCCGGGGCCGGGTTTGCTTCTCTGGAGAGGGTCCGTGATGGTAACCTCTCGACAAGCTTCTAAAGATTGAGTAAGAAAATAAATATATTCCCAGTCCCCGATCCACATCTCTTTCCCTCCCCTCGGACGAAATACGGTTACAGCGGATTGATGTTTTAGCCTTCCTCAAATGATTTTGCCATTGAACTTTGGTAGCAAACGATGCGCTTAGATTCTTTCTCTCTCCCAGTTTTCTTTTTCCTCGCGAAATCACTGCTGTGAGGAAACTGCTCATGGGCCTCTCGTGCTTTCTGCTTCTCCAGCTGCCACCGAAGTGTCTTTTTCGTTTGATGTCGGAAATGGGCCGGTGGAGATTGTGGTGAGATCGCCCTCCCCTCTCAATGACGACCAGTGGCACCGGGTCACCGCAGAGCGGAATGTCAAGCAGGCCAGCTTACAGGTGGACCGGCTGCCACAGCAGATCCGCAAGGCACCCACAGAGGGTCACACACGCCTGGAGCTCTATAGCCAGCTCTTTGTCGGTGAGTAACAGAAGGAGGCCCTTGTGACTTCCCTCTGTTGTTGTTGTTGTTGTTGTCGTCGTCGTTTTAAGATTTTGTTTATTCGTTTGGAGAGAGAGCGTGCGTGTGCATGGGTGGGGGGAGGGGCCGAGGGAGAGAGAATCTCCGGCCGACTCCCTGCTGAGCGCGGAGCCCAACGTGGGGACATGGGGCTCGAGACCATGACCTGAGCCAAAACCAAGAGGCGATGCTTAACCGACTGAGCCACCCAGACGCCCTCCTCCCCCCACTCTCCCATTCCCCACCCCCCTGTTGGTTTTAATAACCTTGACAATGGAAAAAATAAAAGTCCTTGGAATGTTTTGATAGAGGTCTTTCCGAAAGTAAGACTCTAGGTTTCGTGTCGTCTCCATCAGGACAGAATGGAACAAGGAAGGTGACTCAGGAAACCACAGTCTGGCTCTGCTTTCTGCTCTATCCAGAGCTCGCAGTCCTCAGCTACAAGATCAGAGGGGAGGCCGGAGTGTCGCGGAGGTCTCTGATCCGTGCAGTGTTAGGTCTGTGGTTTTAGAACTGTATAAAAGTCTTTGATAATTTAGGACACTTGTAACTGTGAGGAAGGAAGGGAAAAGGGAGGGAAGGAGGGAGAAAGAGAAGGAAATGAGCTCCCTGAGTTCAGATTTGCTTGAAATGATAAGGAGAAATCTTATTCCTTTCTCTGCTCATCCTCAAGGTTCTAGGTAGAGAAAGAGGTGAATCCTCCCTGCAAACTATCTTTACATGAGAAAGAGATCAACACTGAGAAATTTAAACAGAGCAGAAGTTAAGCATCCTTCACAAGTCGATCTAGCCTCCCAGTTTGGTCTCTGCTTTTGACATATTCCAGCTGAAGCTAACGTTACTTCAAATCAATACCAGTTTCCATGATGAAATATTAAATTCTGTTTTCCAGAACACTGATATTTTAGGGAACTAGCCATTTTTCCTCTGTTGAATGACAAGAGAGGAAGTCTGAAGGACTTCCTGGCTGTGTGCCACCTTAGACCCCCTCTCTGAGTTTCTGGGGGTTAATGGATCAAGTCAGTCAACTATGGCCGTCCCAGACCAAGCAAAACCAGATGGGACCTGATTGTTGTTCAGAGTCCTACCACCTGTCACTCCACGCTAGAGCCTCACTGAGGGTCAGCTCATTTTAACCAGGGCCAGAGCCCCATGGTGTCTTTCATAATTGTGTTGAAATGCTTTAAGAACATTAGAAAGTCACAAATATTGGATATCAGCTCCTTCGGTGCAATGTGGGCAGACTACTAACGTGTTAACTTAGTTAGCTTTGGAAGTAAGACTGACTTGTTAACAAGCCAAGTCATCAGGGGCTGGGAAAGAGTCATCGTCTTTGAAATAAATACTCCTCTCGACCCCAACTAGAACATGGCCCCTTCTAAATCCTGCCCTCACATTGTCGTTCTCAAAATTATGCATTACTTTTAAAATCATTTTTTGTTAAGTACATAACAGGTCCGCTGATTCCTGCTGAATATTGTGAGCAGATTTCACTTTATCGATCCATCTCGCCCAGATTACCTAGACAGGTTTTGGTTTTCTGGACCCTGCCCATCTCAAGCATGCTGGTTGAATTCCACCTGGTTTTCGTCATAATTGGTGACCCTAACTGACCTGAGCTGCTTCTTTTTCTGAGCTTGTCCCAGGGTAGAGAGGGACTCCAACTTTCTTCCTATCCCTTTCTTTCCATGGACTATAGTTGTCTCCAGAAATTTTGGAGACCAAATAAAGTTGTAAATGGAAAGAGCTAGGGAAGCATTTATTATGGTCTGGAAATTCTGATTTGTGTAAACAAGAACAGCTTAGAGGAAGAGAACAGTAGAGGGCTGAGGTCAGAATTCGACAGAACAATTAATTTAAGAGACAGGCAGAAAAATAGCATGTCAGGAAGAAGACTGAAAGGAAATGGAGGGAATACACACAGAAGAATCTAGGAGAGGGTGTCACAGGAGGAGAGAGTTCCATGAAATTCTCTGTGCTTATTATTGCCAAGTATTGTCAAGTGTCGTGTGTAAAATCAGGCTAGAAGAAGTGTTCTTTGAATTTAACTGGTGACCTGGGAACGAAGCTTCAGAACAGGGGGCGGCCATGATGAGTCAGCAGCCACTTTTCACTTGACGAAAACCAGGAGGTCTGCGTCCCAGCTTCTGATTTCCTGTTGTCTCAAAGGTGGGAATCAGACGCACCTCCCAGACACAAACTGTTGTGCATCAGTGTGAAAAAATACTGTTCTGCAGCAGACGTCCTCTCCAGGGGTGGTGGACAGGAGGGCTTGTTTCCAGAAAGAAAATCAGTCCGGCCACTGTGAAACCCAAGACTGTTCTGACTTCTGCTCTCCTAAGAAGCTTTGCCCTGACCAAGAGTCCCCACTTCCCCTCTTGGATCACGTGTTTCGAGATAGGTTAGAGCAGTTGGTCATCCTTCCGCAGTGTCGTGTGGTTAACGTGGGCCCTGAATCCCATCTCTGCCACTAACCTGCTGAGGGACCCCGGGCAGATCATTACTCAGTATTTCCGTGTTAAATAGGGGTATAGTTCCACATCTCAGAGGGATCGAATCCATCCAGGAGAAG
>JAPYYJ010001243.1:0-14443 GCA_028533885.1 Nasua narica | reverse complement strand
CCATTCAATCCACAATGTTTACTGAGCAGTTACTATGTGACAATTGCTCTGTGAGGTGCTGAAAATACAGATACACATAGAAAGAAAAGCCAACCCTAGTCAAAAGGCCAGGACAACCTTCCCTAGGAAGACACTTTGGTCTAAAGGACTAAAGGAGTTAGGGAAGGCGAGGATGGAGTTCCAGAAACAGAGAACAGCACAGCCAAAGACCTGGAGGTAACAAAGAAAATTCTCAGTTGGGAAACTTAGTAAGTATAGTATGGGCGGTACTTAGTATAAATGGGATAGAGGAAACAAACAAACAAAACCAGTCTTGGATTATAGAGCAGTAATAAAAGTATTTGGAGAATAGAAGGCAAAGAACACTGGGTCATGGTCAGACCTGGGTTCCACTCACTGCTTTGCTGCCAATTAGCTAGATGGTAGGGCTTCCGTTTCCACTGGGATACGATTTTAGAACACACCATACCCTTTCCCCAAAAGACAGGAGGCTCTTAATTCCCAAGAAGTATTGCAAATCTCTCATCTGAGATATTTAGAGTTTGCATCCTTCAGTACCAAAGAGGTGTTATAATTAATACATGTAGTCACTGCCCTGCAAACAATGTGCTAAACAGCTAAGTAGCTGCTGTGTGATGCCCATGAGCCTGGAGAATGCTAGGACCAGCCTCAGGCAAACAAACTTTCATCTTCCCCAGTAAGGCCCAAGAAGGAGGCGGCAAGGCGAATGTGCACAGCAGACACACCCAGCATCCAGCCACGCCTCCCAGGCTTTTGATGGTGGCGCCACTCTGCTCCTGCCATATTCCTGTCTGCTGATTTAACTCCCCCAGTTAGGAAGGCAGGATTAGAGCCAGCTATTTATAACCAACCAAATTAATTTTTTTTAATGAACACCAAAGCACGCAATCACTGGGGTGCGTAACGTCAAAGCTTTGTGTTTGGGACCTCATTGTTGTCACACATAGTACCTACTGTGTAGTGAGCATTTACTCTGTGCCAATCTTTACAAATATTAACTAATTGTCACCGTTCTAGCTGATGGGTTAAGACGGTTATCACCATATTAAAGCCAAGAGTAATTTGAAGCACAGAGAAGTAAAGCATGTGCCCAAAGTCACAAAGTTGAGTGGCGGAGCCAAAATTCAAATACAGCCTATCTCACTCCAGAGTCTGTGCTCTTGGCCACTGTGCTGTCTGAACAAGGTTCGCCACCCTGTATGCCCAAGTGACACCCTTAGACTATGGCACTCAGCGTCTCTTTGAGTTTCCGGGACACTCAAGGATCTGGATTCTCTGGGCTGTGGCAAGCACCTCAGCTATTTAGTTATGGGAAAGAGGAGCACACTCCACATCTTTTCTCAAATCCATCCTCTTATGCTCTTGCAAAGAGGTGTCCTTCCTCCTCTGTCTCTTCTCTCTTCCTCTCATTCCCCACACCTTTTGTTCTCCTTAGACATGAGCTCTCCCCACCAGTTCCCCCTTGATAAAAACTGTGTTTGAGTTTCACTGTACCTTCTTCTCCGTATGGCCCTGTAACTCTTCCCCCACCAGACTTCATAAATGACTGATAGGTTCACCTTGCCTGGACTTCCTTACCTCCCATTCCCCACTCAACTCCTGGAAATATGGCTTCTGAGCACACTGCTGTACAAACACTGCTTTCCTAATGGTCACAGTGAACCCCTTTTCGCTGTCATTTTTCAGTTCCCTATTTTCAATCTTTTCAACTTCTCCGTACTTAAAGTCAATCTGATAATCTACATGCTTGATAAGGAGAGACAGTTTAGAGGATTATTAAAATTGAGACCTGATTCTGCCACTTAATGGCTTGTTAATTTGGGACAAGCTCTTGGAACTTTCTTTGATATTTGTTGTTCTTCTGCATCCCCAAGTTTTGCAAAATGTTGAGATTTAGTTTTTCGCTCTGTGATCTCCTGCTCTCTCCATCCTCCCTTAATAAAAACAATAGTTATTATTTACTATGAAACCATGCCACCCTGGGATCTGTATTATGTGCTTTCCAGAATGAGCCAGTGCCACCTCAAAATCAATGTCCACAACATGGTGGCAAGCCTTTCACTTTTCTGAGCTAATCTCCCTCCCCACTGCTCTGCCGCCACCCATCCAAAAGTCAAACCCAAAATGCTATCTTTGACACTTGTTCTCTTTCATCTCCTTCCTGTAGCCAACCTGAAAACAAATTCTCATGTTTCTTATCTGTTCTGACATCTCCTATTGGGATCATGAAATTGGAACTCATGATGCTTGGGTTTGGTTCAGCAAGGGACCCGATTCCCACGGCTGCATGGTCGGAACACGGGTTGTCCGGCCCTCATTCCCGGATGCCAAGATGCCCTGAGCTCTGCAAATGAGATGCTAGGGCTTACAAACATGCTACCTCCATCCAGACTGTCTTAAAAGTTTGAGTAAACCACATGAAATCAGGAAATTCTGACAAGTAAGGGGGAGGGAAAGAGGAATTCACATTTATTGCCAGCCTACTATGAATCAGGACCTGTGCTAAGTGCTGTTGCTTCCACAATGGGCTGATAATATAATTTTTTAAATATAAAAAGTGTGATGTCACAATGATGCTTCTTATTGGCACTTCATAGGAAAGTTATTCATAGATGTAGTTGCCCCTGATCATTTCATCACTGACTTCCCAAGGGTGCTCACCCTGGAGAAATGAAGTCATGATTTAGCTCCTACTATTCTAATGGAGAGATCATCACCTCGTGACTGGATTTCTCAACCACTGATTTAGTCTTTGATTCAACAAATATTTATTCAGTTCCTACCCTATACCGAGGCTGTGATGAAGGCTGGAGATTCAGCTTCAAAATACAGGAAGGAGAGCCACACAAGTGAATGCTGGGGAAGTGGAAGGTTGGATGGGAGCACAGGCAGGAGGCCCTTCTTAGATGAGCAGGGTTTCCTTTTTCCCCTTGTCTCCCAGACATATCTCTTCTTCTCCACGCTACCGCCACCATCCTCATCATTTCACACCTACATTTCCACAATAAGCACCCTGCCTTCATTCTCCCCACCACCAATCCATCTTCCACACTGTGGTCACAGTTGTCTGTCTCGAATGCAAACCCGGTCATGTTTCAAACTTTCTTTCAAACTCTTTCCAAGTCTTCTGGATAAAACTGAAGCTCTTTTGCGTGGGATATTTCCATTCACACTTGATCTCTGCCATGATAGTTTGCTATTCCATGGCGATAAGAACCCACTTCTCTCACTGTAGCCACACAGAACTGCTTCCAGTTCTCATGTAGGTTTTTTTGGCTGGAAAGCCCTTCTCTTCTCCTTGTCCTTCAAGACTCGGCTCACCACAACCTCCCAAAGAAAGCTTCTTGATCTTCTCACCCTTCTTTAGGTGGATGCCCTCCCTTTGTGCTTTTACAGCATCCTGGGCATATCTCTATCCAAACACAGACTCCACAATATTAGTTGTCAATAATGTTACCCAGCTGCTGCATCTACAGCTCTGTATCTACACGCTCTAGCAACACGGGATGGCTTACAGTTACCCTACCTCATTGGGCATTTTCACACATTTCCTCTGCTTCTACCTGGTAAAAGACGATTCATTCTTCAAAAATATCTCAAAGCCCCAGGGGAAGAAAAACAAACAAATGAACACATGTCTGTACTACTGGCCTTTGATTTAACCTATAATTATAACAGTTAAACAGATGCACCATAGTTAGGTAAATATCAATTTCCCCCACCTTGAAAGTCACTTCCTTGTAGGTTTTTGGTTGTTGTTTTTTTCCCCCAGCCTCCAGCACATAGTAAGTGCTGATGTGTGTTTTCTGAATGTTGAGAAAAGCCAGGAGGGAGGAGGGAGTATACAGCAAACATATTAAGGACTCACGGAGCAGTACAGGGCTATCCTACTCTCTAATTATTTCGTGTGTGTTAATCTTGCATCTACAACTAGATCATAAAACCTCTGAGGCCCAGAACTATGTTATACATTTTTATATGACTTCCAATGCTAAATGTGGGATAAGTGGTCAATAAACACTCGTAAATAGAATCTAAATATAATCAAAATGAACCGAGCTTGCAAATGTAGGAAGAGGAAACATAGAGAAAACAGAGTTCTAGTAAAAAGCAAAAAAAAAGAATTAATCTTTCCTTGTCAAGTTTTGCAAAATAAATGATGAGAATCCTCACCATGAAATAAAAAGAACAATGCTGATAATTATATTTAATGCCCCTCTATGCCAATATCAACTTGAAAATATATGTGGAAAGGTCTTCACTAGTTGGTTAAAAAAAGAAAAAAAAAGCTTTCAGATTTCTATCTTACTAAATGCTTTTAAAAACCATTAAAGCTGTATGTATGGAAGTGTACTATATTGTACATCCAAAACTAATATTATGCTGTGTGCTAACTGAATGGAATTTGATTAAAAACTTTTTAAAAATCAAATAAACGAAGCTGTTTTAATAACATGCATTCCTTTCCCAATCCCCCTTTTTGTTTCTTTCTTAACAACTTTGTCACCTTTGGCTATGTTGACTTGTGAGTCAAAGTCTCCTTTATCTGTGAACTTTCTCAATTAGCTTCATGTATATTATACTCTCTCCCACTTCAAAGAAGTTACAAAATGTTAAAAATTAAAATTAAAAAAGGTCCCCAGAGCAGCAGAGAGAGGGCCTCTACCTATCATCTTAGAAAATGAACTCTGACTACCCATAGCCACAAGTTCTGGTGTTTTCTTCCATCAGCATCAGCTTGGCTTCCAGGTTCCCCACACTCTCCTCTTCCAAGGTCTTGAGGTATAGAAAAACCAAAAATATACCTGTCTGCACATCTCAGGTAGGAACAAAATGTCAAGATGGAGAAACTTTGGCACATGACACCCTCTAGACTTAAAAGAACTAATTTGTGATTGTGCTAAAGATTAGCCCAGGAATAATCAAGTCTTTTCTACTCCAGATGTGACATTCCAGAAATCTCCATATTAGAGTCCCATCCACGAATAAAAGCCACCATGCATAGGAGAAGTGGACGGGGTATATGAATTCAATGAAGCCTGCAGGGTACCTTGCCTCACACTGGACCTCTTCCTGCCTAATCAGCTTCTAGTCACTCCTATCCTAAATGGCCATCATCTGTCCCTCTTCCAGTCCCCTTTGTCCCAGTCCTGGACTCCTCAAACGCTGACTCAGTCTCTGCTGTTTCAAAGGGCCATTAGATTTGAGGCGATTCCCAGGTGCCGGCAGGCGCTCCGCACACCGAGGCCCCGCCCCAATGGGGCTGGCATTTTAGGAAATCCTTTTCTGGGGACCTCTTCCCTGGGACCTAAGAGATAATTCAAAACGGTGCCTATCCACCAGCTAGATACCAAGCTGCAGAGAATCCCTCCCGCGGAAGAGGTTAAAAGGGAAAACGATATCCCCACAAAGAAAAATAACCCAGAATCCTCCACATATTCCACCTGTGTGTGCCATAAAACCCCAGGGCAAAAATAAAGCCCCAGCTTCCCCCAGCTGCAGCCGCCGCCACAGCAGCCCCAATCCAGCTCCCAGTGCTGCTGCCTTGGTGTGCGTGAAGACAGCACCTTCCCGGGGGAGGAGAGATCTCGGCGCCCAACGTTTCCAGGAGGTGATTATGGCAAGCCTTTCAGTAACTCATCATTCATCCCCGCACTGACCCCGACCTCACCCCGCCTCAGGCGCTAGCGCTGAATGAGAAAGCCAAAGGCTGCCTTTCCAATTCTCCAGGTGACACCCCCCCCCCGACACACACACACACACACACACACACACACACACACACACACACACACACACACACACTACGACGCGCCTAGAGTGTGCAGTTGGGGCGGGATGACAGGTGCCCACGCCAGAGGGAAAATCAAAGGCGACGCTTACAGCCGAAGTGAGAAACCCCAACCCCTGCCTGGGCGGGAGGACTTGGCACCAGCTACCTGCAGGGCGCCCCCGCCCGCACGCCGGCTCCCGTCGCAGCCCCGAATGCAGCCAGGAGGGTGGAACCGGACCGAGAGAGCCTCCACGCCCCCTTTGTCTCCACGTTTCCCAAATGACAGGGAGGAAAGTTTACGAGCAGGGAGGGTGTAGCTTTCTGCTGGGTCCATCTGACACCTCGCAGGATGCGACCCACCCTGGGATCGCCCTCTTCCCCTGCACCGCCCGGGCGCCGCCTTCATCTGCACCTGGAAACCCGCAAGCTGGGTTTGGGCCACCTGCTCCGCCTCGTCCGGCCGGGAGCCTGCCCCCCAGCTGCCGGGGCGTCCCGGAGCGCCCGCGGTTGCAGGAGCCCCACTCACCTCTCGTGGCTGAGCGTCCTCCCGCGCGCCCTACTGGGTCGTCCAGCTGCCGGGGGCGAGGCGCATTCACTCGGCGGCCGGAGACACGCTCCCCAGGCTCTGCTGCATTCCGCCTGCGTGGGAGAGCGAGCCGGCGAGCGCGCGGCGCGGGCGTGTACGAGAGTGTGTTTGTGTGAGTGTGTGTATATGTGAGTGCGGGTGTGTGTGAGTGTGTGTGTGCGCGCGCGCGTGGGGCAGGTGGGGGGGGGGGCGCGGGATCACAGATCCCTCTCGGCGCACATCCCGCGCTCTGCCTCCTCCTTCGCCGCCTCTTCGCGCTGCCGCTAGCACAGGGTCCAGGTTTCAGGATCTCCTGTTTGTTTAATGAAAGGAAGGAGCAAAAGGCTGGCGGGGAGGGAGTAACGGGGAGGGAGGGAGGAGGCGGGGAGGGCGCCGGGCTGCGCATGCTCAGAGAGAGACTTCGAGCGCTCACTCCGGAGCGCAGGCAGAGGGAGGAGGGCGAGCTGCGGGTTGAGGCGCGCAAGACTGCGCCCACCCGAGGAGCAGGGGGTTCGGCCGGGTTCCCGGAAGGCAGCAGGGAGACCCACCCGCAAAGGTGCGCGGTGCGCGGGGACTCCCTGCGCCTGCGGTGCGGGAAGCCGGTGACGGGATCCGGACCCATCCTAGGAGACCGCTTCAGCTGCGAGTCCGGGTAACGCCGGGTTCTCCTCTGGGTGTATTTGTAGCGCTTGCACCGAGGTTCCTGGCCCCCGCTCTCTTGCCTCTATGCTCCAGGGGGACCGTGGTGGTCTCCCCCGGTCCGGAAGGAATCACGGGCAGCAGGTCGTACCTAAACTGAAACGAGTTTCCTGGTCTGTGCTTCTTTCGTTCCCTCCCAACTTCCACTCTGTGAAGAGCAGAACAAGGCAACTGTCTATTCGAGTCCCAAAACAGGTTTGATGGGGCGAGGGCGGGGAAGGTACTGAAAAACCCTCTTCCAAAGAACAAAGCAGGAGTAGAAGGAAGAGGAGTCTCCTAGGGCTCCATATTCAGCCTCTTTTGATGACAAGGTTAGGTGGAGGAGACATTTGCCCTATTCAAGAAGGCCAAAAGAACAATAGATCCATTGTCCCTCTTGCCTACAGTGCCAAAGCAATTCTTCCTGAGTGGGGATTCTGGCGGCTTGGTAAAGTGGAAGAACTGTCAACACGAAGAGAGTCCAGTGGGAGAACCTGAGCCCGCTATGGCGATGGCACAGTAACCTGAGGCCGGGCGAGAGGCGAGGTGAGAGGCTTCACCAGTGGAGTGGAAACTCTTTGGTGAGATTGTTCTAAGAGCAAAACAGGCCAGTGGTTAGGAACCGTTCAAGAGCTTCCATTTTCAACCTCCTTCCTGTTTCACCCTGCTTTTCCCTCTATTTTCCCTCCAAGAGAAGAAAAGACATCCCAAACAGGGAACTCCTTGTAAATATATTGTGTCCTGTTCATTCATTTTTGGTCCCTCCAGAGAAGGGCTGCCTTTTGGTCATCCCAGCTTTGGAGGGACAGAAGACAGTCTACTCTGTGCAAATCTTTTCCAAGCTTTCATTAAAGATCACCTCTGAGCATTTCTATGCAGCATAAGCGAGCAGATGCCTACTTGCTGAACTCTGACCCCCATCCCATTCATCTTCTCAATAATAATGCCGAGTGACACTAGAACAGCAGGACAATTAGATCTAACCCTACAGCACACCCGGAGGAGAGAAAACAGCATGTCTAGATACCAACAACAAAAGCAAAGTTTAGGAGAAAAGACACGAAGGAAGGAAGGAAGGAAGGAAGGAAGGAAGGAAGGAAGGAAGGAAAAAAACAAGACAAGGGGAAAGTTCTTTAAAAGTGAAAGTGCCCTGAGTGTTAGTGGCTGATTTCATTCTCAGTAGCTCTTTCAAAGGAATAGAACTACAGCACCAATTTGCTAAAAAAACAGTGAGTCTGAGTCTCTATCCACCAGGTAGGGGGAGAGATCAGGTTCTCCCAAAAAGCAACAAAGTCTTTATAATGCACCACTCACAATATTTGGGGCTCCTTACTTCTTGCCTCTTTTCTCAGGTTTTCCCCTTGGCACCAGGCTTCTTGGAAGACATCTAAGACAAATGATCCCCCAGAGCAATGAAGAGCATTCACTGGATTCAGGATGTTAGTACTGGCAGGGCCTTGAGGCAGGAAAGCCATTCTCCCTGCCTTGGCATTGTATGCATAAGCGCCAGGTGAGTGAGGGCTCTGAATCCATAAGTAGGTGGGACCTGGAACAGAGAGGCAGGGCTGGGGTAGGTGCAGGTCTCAACTTGGGAGTTCCATCAATAGAGATGGTGCTGAGACAAGTCTTTCTACAATGATAAGTGTCCAGGGCTGCCTGACCAAGAAACACACTCTCCTTTGTCTGAGGCTGGCCTTGGGTGAGGAGGCCAGGGACACTACTCCTTTTGCTGCTCAGGGACACCCTATTCACACCCTGTTCCAACAAGGTCAAGGGTGAAGGAAACTGCAAATTTGGATTGCAAATAAAATGGAATCCTTTTATGGTGTGGTGAACTAGAGGTCTGGAAGAGCTTTTTACTGTTTGGGGAGAGAAGGGGAAGTACAGGGGACTTTAAATGAGATGATGTACTTAATAGTGCTTAGTGCACAACGAGCTCTCTAGCTCTTATTATTTCGGTTTTAACATTTTCATTATTGTGATTTTTTTTTTTAAAAAAAGGCTGAGGATATTTTTTCCCCTAAGCTTAAACAAATAAAACAGATGAAAGCCAACTGCCTTCCAATTTTCCTTCTGGCTTCCTCCATCGCCCCCTCACACATCACCCTGATCACTGATGTATTCAAATCCATGAAATACAAAGCATGCTGTAAAAATGTGTGGATGGTGTGAATGGTGACTAACCCCAACCCTCACCCCTCCACAATCAGAGCTAGACAGAAGCCCAGGGTAGCATTGTTTTCCAGTAATATGCCTCAAGCACTTTTTGGCACTCGCATCTCTCAGAGATTAAGGACTCTTCCCATTTAGCAGTCAGGGAGGGTCTCTTGCTGCAACACCCCACCTACATTGGCTCATCAAGCTTTGCTTTTTTTTTTTTTTTTTGCCTTCCTTCTAATTTTAGCAATCTAATGTGTTACTCCTCCTAGGTAACAGAATGCCCGAAGCCAATTAATATGCACACATCTGCAGATGGTTTTGAGAGAAATTAATGGTAAGATTTCCAGGGGCTCATGTATTCAGGTATTTTCAATGCTCCTTAAATTCAGATTTCAGACTTAGAATTCATCCTAAGTGGATCCTAGTGGACAATCCCTAAATTTTGCACCCCTCTCCACCAGCAAACAAACACATCTAATTGCCTCGCCTTATATATCAGCAAAATAACCCAGTATTGTTGCTCAGCTAAATATGAAATTATATTTTTTAAAAAGAGCTAGTGATTAAATTTTATAAAGAATTAGCTGTTCAAAGCATAGTTTTAATACAAAAAAATTTTAGAATCAATAAAAACCAGTAATAGATACAATGTTTGAACATAAAACTCTCCAAAGTTATGGATGCTATAGTGATGTCTCAGTTCTGAAAAAATTATATGAAAGCAATTCTATTAGGTTATATATTACTGAAATAATATTACAACTCTGTGGTGATGCAGTATATGCATAAATTTTGCTCTATTTTCTAATAATTATGAAATACACGATTTCCATTTGAATTGTTCTACCTATAATTTTTGTTATTTTCAATACCACCCTAATGAGACAAATAGATTTATAATTTTTTCTTCTTGTAGAAATTTCATATATATGACCATCTTTTCTTGTTTGGTAAAAATGCCAAGCATTTTTTAGTAAGGGCTAAATTAGTGATTTATTATTATAAAGGATAAAAACATTCCTGTGAATACCAAAAACCATTACAAAACTTAGTGAGTCAAAAGTTTATACGTTATGCTCTGCTCACCGCAAGTATAGCTACTGTCAGTCACCGTAAAACACTGTTATGGTACCATTGATTATATTCCCTATCCTGTACCTTTTATTCTCGTGACTTGTTCATTCCATAACTGGAAGGCTGTATTTCCCATTCCCCTGAATCCCTTTTGCCCATAGCTGGGCATGGCCGCACCCCAGCCCCTCTGGTAACCATCAGTTTGTTCTCTGTATTTATGCATTTATTTCTGCTTTTTGTTTGTTTATTCATTTATTTTATCTTTTTAGATTCTACATATAAATGAATCATACGGTGTTTGTCTTTTTCTGTCTGACTTATTTCACTTTGGATAATACTCTCTAGGACAATACATGTCATCGCAAATGGGAAGCACTCCCTCTTTTTCATGGCTGAGAAATATTCCATTGTATATATGGAACACCTGAAACTAATATAACATTGTGTGACAACTATACTAAAAAAAAAAAAAAACCATGAAAAAAAAAAAACAAAATTTTTTCAGCTTTATTGGTGTGTAATTGACAAAAGTTGTGTATGTTTAAGGTTTAAAAAAATTATAAAAATATCTCCATAATCTTAGTGACACATTAAATCCTCTTCTTATGTCTGGCTTACCCCCACTTAGGTTGGTTGTGAGCCATTCAAGGGCAGAGGTTTATTTCTTTTTTATGGTCCTGGTACCTCATGAAATTAAGTGGTATATGTTCAGTAAATGTTTAAAGAGTGAATAAATAAATACATAGCCAAAAACAAATTTCCCCTGGTGACATGTTCACTTTGAAAAAGACTCCCAAATATCATGACACTTGGTACTCCTCATAGATGATGAAGTCAATAGACATTGTTTTTTAAGGTTTTGTATATGTGATTATCTAAAACTGGACATTGAATGAGAAAGGCAAAACGGGTTTCTGCAGTTATCTCTTTGAAAACATAAATCAAGTCCATCCTAATTTTTCTGGTTCAGAAAGAGAATGCATTTTGGCTCAAAGTGCAGTATTATTCAAAGGATAGCTTCCTAGTCCAGCCATAATAATGTTCTAATTTATTTAACCTCCCCCTAAGTAGGATGAATAGTTAAGGCAATAATGGTTAGAACTCTTTTTCTCTTCAAAAGAAATCATGCAAAAAGTGAAAAGGATCATCCCCAGAATCTCAGTCCCAGCACTTCTATTATTACTGTGTTGGGTGAGAAGGACCAGTAAGAAGTTGGTTCTGCATTCATGGATGGGAATTTGGGGATGGGGAATAGGGGAAGGGGTAGATTAAACTATAAAAGGTCTCAGCTCCAATCACAACCACCCTGAGCCAAGGGTAGAAGAATGGAAGGACCAGGTGATTGGTGTCATATTTATGTCTCCCCTTTCATTCACGCACACAGTAAAAGAGTTTCTTGAGAATGATCTCAGAGAGGGAGAAGGAGAGATCCCAAGACAGAAGCTGCAGTCTTTCATAACCTAGTCTCAGAAGTAACATACCATCACTTCTGCCACATTCTATCAATCACACAGACCAGCCCTGGTTCCCTCCTCAGGTTATCTTCATTTGGGGGTACCCTGTGTTTCTTCCTGGAACCCTGACTGATACAAGTTTCAAGATTCTTTTCTTATTTATGGACTCATCTCACTCACACTAAACTACATGCTGGTTGCTATTGCATCTGCTCTGATTTCTGGGTTCCCCCACATTCCATGATTTGTATTCTAGGTTAGTAGCTCATATGGCCCAGCCCCCAGGATCCATGCATATCTGTTGCTAGAAAGCCCACCTAGTGCTCCACATCCCCACAAGTGAGACCCAGACACCTATCATTGATTCCCCTACTGTTTGGTTTCACCTCTGGTGCCATTCTTGTTATCTTTTCTTGGAGACATCACCAGGAATTGTGAGAATCATGACTCTATCTGCCCATACTTCACATGTTGTAAACATTCCATAGCTAGGGTCTTCTGTCTGCTCACTCTACAGAATCCAGGAGAGGCTAGTCTGCCAGAGCCCATCTATTTCTCTTCTTCATTCTGTCCCGAGCTGCCAACATGGAACCCTTCACTTGCAATAATATTAATGTTCTCATTTTTCTCATCTTTAAAATTACTTTTAAATTACTCAGTCATCACTTATTAAGAGTCTAGCCCTGGGATCAACAAGCTGATTCTGTAAAGATCAACAAGCTATTCCATAATAGCATCTATTTTAGGCTTTGCGGACCATGCGGTCTCTGTCACAAGTACTCAACTCTGTCGCCACAGACAATGCATAAAAGAAGGAGAATGGCTGTGTTCCAATTTCTTTCTCTCTTTTACAAAAACAGGTCGTGTGCTGGATTTGGCCCACTAGCTGTGGTTTCCCAACCCTGAGTCCAATTCTTCATTTTCTGCTTTTCACCTCTGTCACCAGCAATGTGTTTGTTAGAAAGAACCTGAAGAATCCTGCCTTCTGTACTGCCTATAGGAAAACAATAAAAACTATTAAATTGGTGCAGGAAATCTTTTATTTTTAAGATTTTATTTATTTATTTGACGGAGAGAGATCACAAGTAGGTAGACAGGCAGGCAGAGAGAGAGGAGGTAACAAGCTCCCTGCTGAGCAGAGAGCCCGATGCGATGCGGGGCTCCATCCCAGGACCCTGAGATCATGACCTGAGCCAAAGGCAGAGGCTTTAACCCACTGAGCCACCCAGGCACCCCTTGGTGTAGGAAATCTTAATCCATTGTCAGTTTAGGCACTCCTTGTCAGTGTGGCTTTCATGCTTTCTTAAGAGTTTAAAAAATATATTTTTCAGGAAATTATTTTTTCCTTTTCTGTAAAAAAGTTGGCTATGTTTTTTTCCACATGGAACTGTGGCAGCAATAGCAACAATACTATTTTTAGCCTAAAACTGACTTGTGCAGCCCTAGAAGTTTAATGAGAGGAATATTTTACAGGAAAATGGGGGAAAAAATAGTGTGAGCACAATACTCCTCCCTGTTAAAATACGGCAGGTAAATATATTCTAATTATAACTAGCACTGTAAAAAAACTGCCACTCTAAAGATAAACTCAATTCCAATAAAAAAAAAAAAACAACACATTTTTACGTAGATCCCAAGATAGGAGCAATGCCTCTACTGAGTTGAACTCATATACATTTGGCTGCTGGCTGAGCATTTTTATACATTCAGCCCAAAGTTACAAAATTCAGCCTATCTAAAAATGTCCCTCCCTCAAAGCAATTTACAAATTCAGTGTAATTCCTCCCTATATTAGTTTGCCGGGGCCACAGACAAGGACGTGGAGAAATCAGAACCCTGGGCACTACTGGTGGGAACGTAAAATGGCGCCGCCACTATGGAAAACAGTATGGCAGATCCACAAAAAATTAAAAATAAAATGACCATATGATCCAGCAATTCCACTTTTAGGACTATACCTGGATAGGTTTTCCTGGGCATATAGCTGGGTAACATATCAGGTAACATAGTCATTCATTCATTCTTTCTTTTATTTAGCCAATATTTGTTAAATATTTGGTGCCAATGTAATTGGAAAATTTGACATCAAGAATTCCAGATAGGACTCCAAGGAACTTATGCCTCATATTCTGAATGCTTATTCATGTTATTTTTAATTTATAAATGTATTTGATAAAACAACAGTTCCATGAAAGGTATAAGAGAAATGTCTTGAGGGCTTATTAAAAACAACCTTAAGGTGTTACTGGAACAGTAGAGTATAATCATGGAAATTTTATTTTAACCATCTAACTTTGATGTTGATAAGAGTTATGACATGAAGTTGCTTGAGGAAACTTTTGGAGAGTATGTCTCCTAGACGTGGATCATCCCATAGCTCTTATAACCAATAAGTGATACATTAACCCAGCAAAGTGCCTAAACCACTCTTCTGACTAGAAAAACCAAGAAAATTACTGAACTATGTATCAAACTATATAACTATACTATGTTATCTTTTCATAAAATACCAATGATAATTAACATCACCATCATTTCATCACTAGATCATCTTCATCAGAATTACTTGCCCTTACACAAAAACAGACACATAGATCAATGGAACAGAATAGAGAGCCCAGAAATGGAACCTCAACTCTATGGTCAACTAATCTTCAACAAAGCAGGAAAGAATATTCAATGGAAAAAGACAGTCTCTTCAACAAATGGTGTTGGGAA
>JAPYYJ010001242.1:0-14444 GCA_028533885.1 Nasua narica | reverse complement strand
CAGGAGGACCTGATTCCCAATGGCAAAACTATATCCCATCATCAGGGTCAATCAAGAGACTTCTCATCTCTTTGGATAAAGCCACTTCATTTACACAGTGTCACCCAAACCAGATGACTGTAGGATGCACCGTGTGTGACTAATGGTGTGCTCAATACTTCTGACTTAGGGCCAGCTATCATTATCCTGAGAACATGTACATAATGTGTTGACCTGCTTGGCTATATAAAAAAATGAGCTTTCCGCCCCTGTTCTTGCAGTCTCTTTAGTAGTTTGGCTGTGACGCACATCACATTAAGGTTGATGCTTTCTGAATAACAGAAGTGTTTTTCTGCTTCAGGCACGACCTGAGCTGAAGGCCGATGCCCAACCGACTGAGCCACCCAGGTGTCCCACAGTTTCCATTATCTTAAAAATCATGTAGTAACAACAACCATAGTTTAATTTTGTTTACAATGCATCAGGCGCTATTCCAAGCATGCTGCATTTATTGAATTCAAGTGATCCTTTTTTTTTTTTTTTTTGAGTCTAGCCCGGCACCCACTACAGGACTTGAACTCACCACCTGAGCTCAAGATGGATGTTTAATCAACGGAGCCACACAGGCACCCTGAACTCACCCGATTCTTACAACCATCCTACAAACCCACGTACTTCCTACTACTCTGTTTTTTACAAACAAAGAAACGAAGCTGGACCTGTATCTCATAAGGTATATAAAAATTAACTCAAGATGGATCATAGATTTGAAAGTATGAGGTGGTGATTTAGAATAAGAAATATATATTTGGTCTTTCCCCGCGTAGTGTTCCTAGGACCATTGAAGTTTCCTAAGTAGGAGAGGGAGGTGACTTACTGGTCCTAACAAGTGCCTTTCAAGCACACCTGAGCTGCTGGTTTCTGGAGTGATTTTTGGAATGATCCTATGGTGGTTGCCAGGGGAACCAACCAAGGGATTAAAGAGTTGAGACTTTCAGGCTTCCCCATGCCTACCCCCTGACATCTGGGGAGGGGGAAGGGACACAAGATTGAATTAAATCACCAATGCCCAAGGAGTTAACCAAGGATGGTAAGGTAGAGAAGCCTCCATGAGAACCGGGAAGGGAGCGGGGTCAGAGAGCATCTGGGTTGGTGAACGTGTGGTGGGGTGGGGAGAGTGGACTACTCTTGAGGACAAGGAAGTTATGTTCTTGGACACAAGGTTTCCTGAGTCCTGTGAACCACTTAAGAATGAGTCAAACCTGAGCAGGGGGTGGAACCTCCAGGGGCTAGCTGGTAGGTCAGAAGCCCAGCCCAAGCTGGACTTGCAACTGGCTGGCGTTTGAAGTTGGGGATAGGAGGGGAGGGCAGTCTTGTGGGGCTGGGCCCTTCCCCCACGGGATGTGAGCAGTCTCCACGTGGGTCATGTCCAGATTGCATTACATTGTAGGTCACTCAGCAGGTGTTGCAGGGACATCTGGAGCTCAGAAGTGTTGTCAATGTGAGTGTCATGTGAGCAAGAGCCAGCACAGGGACTGGAAGCAAGAGGGACTCCCATCCCGTAAAGCCACTGCTCTGAGGCCAGGGTTCAATGTTTCCACAGGCTTAGAGACAATTCAGTCCTGAGAGAACAAATGAGAGATGACCGCCATTAGGCAGGAATGGTTGAGCAAAATTAGACATAATAATTTCAAGCCTGATTGCACAAGTATGTCTATTTTCCAGGAGCCCTAGAGAATGTCTACCATGGGATTGTTCCGTGTCCACAAAAATGGAACGCCCACGGAGGGCTCTGGTTCAAGATGGTGAGGAAGGAACCCACCAGTCACACTTATTAATGGAGCAATTCCTCCCGAAGAAGAGCTTAGGGCTGACTGAGCGCCTTCTGGAGGGCCAGAGACAGAGACATAGCAGCCGAGGGAACCCCGCTCTGCGAGTGGCACTGGGGCCGGACAGGACCAGGACCAGATCCCTTTGTCTTCGGGCCCAAGAGCACAAACCCTGTGGTTGAAAAGAGCAAGCAGCATATAAAAGCGATGACACTAGAACTGTGCCAAGAGACACGGGAGCTGCAGGAACGCTCTCCGGGTCAAGGGACCCAGAGAACTACAGGGTTTATATTCCCAGCCCCCCTTGCAAGTCCGCGGGCACAGGCCCCCGACAGCACAGCAGGCGGGTCCAGTAGTCCCAGCGAGCCCGGGGTCCACAAGCCCGGATCAGCCCCAGCAAGCGGGACACGAGGGAGAAACAGCCAAGGCTTAAAAGGGCCCAGGAGCAGGAACATTCTCTCCCACTCTAGCTTATTATCCCAGACCAGAGCGGGGTCTCAATGCCACAGGGGTGGGTCCACAACTACAGGGAGCTTGTGACCCCCCACAACCAGGGTCCGCAGCACCCCCCCGCCACCTGGTGGTGCTGGGCCTCAGGAAACAAGCCCTGGTTTGGGGTTTTGGTTTTTGTTCTAATTTTTACAGGTTTATTTTATTTTATTTTTACTCTTTAAAGTTTGTCTTTGTTTTTCTTTTTGGTTTTGTTATTTCTTGTTCTTTTTATCTTCCTTTCTTTTTTTTTCTACTTTATTTTATTATTGTTTTTTTCATTTCCTATTGCTTTTTCCTTTTATTATTTTTTCTCTTTACTGTCTCTGTAAAAAGCCAGGGTTTAAAAGAGTAACTCGGAGCACCGGGGTGGCTCAGTGGGTTAAGCATCTGCCATCAGCTCAGGTCACCATCTCAGGGTCCTGGGATCTAGCCCAGAGTCCTGGCAGGGAGCCTGCTTCTTCCTCTCCCTCCACCCTCCCCCACTCCCACACATGCACCCCCTCCTCAAATAAATAAATAGAATCTTAAAAACAAAAACCAACCAAACAAAAGAGTAACTAAGCCCATGGGGCCACAGCTCCAGCCAGCCAGCAAAGCCAGCAAGCACACGCCGTCTGCACGGGGGTCACCATACACAAGACCACTGGTTCAACTCCAGAAGTAGCCATTTCACCTAATCCATAGACACAAACACTGGAAGTCCAGCAAAATGGGGAGACAGAGGCATATGCCCCAACAGAAAGAATAGTGAGAGGAGAAGTGACCACTGATAGCACAGAAATGCAGGAGTCTAAGAGAATACTGTGATGAGTGACAAGACTGAATATGATGCATCTGTACTTGTTTCCTTACTTATAGTAGGTCCATCAGAGTTTCTATCTCTTCCTGGTTCAGTTTTCGAAGACTGCATGTTTTCCAGGGATTGATCTATTTCTTCTAGTTGTCCTGTTTGTTGGTATGTAATTTTTCATTTGAGACAACATGGATGGACCTAGAGGGTATTATGCTAAGTGAAATAAATTAGACGGAGAAACACAAATGTTGTATGATCTGATTCATAAGTGGAATCTTAAAAAAATGAAAAAACAAACAAAAAGCAGAATCAGAACTATAAAAAGAACAAACTGCTGGTTGCCAGAGGGGAGAGGTTGAGGGTGGGCGAAATGGGAGAAGGAGAAAGGGAGATACAGGCCTCCAGCTGTGGAAGGATAAGTCATGGGAATATAAAGCAGAGCATAAGGGATGCAGTCAGTGATACACTAATGACCACGTACTGGGACACCGTACTACATTCCGGTGAATGTAATATGAGGTATAAACTTATCAAATCACTAGGTCATACACCTGAAACTAACGTAACTGTGTGTCAACTATACTAAAAAAAGGAAAAAAAAAAAAGGAATATTATTTAGTGGAAGTCGCTGTTCAAGTCTTTGCCCACTTTTATTGGGTTGTTTATTTTTCTTTATTGATGTGTAAGTGTCTGCATATATTCTAGACTTGAGTCTTTTGTCAGTTATGTGTATTATGCATATCTTCTCCTACTCTGTGGTTTCTCTCCTCAGTGTCTTAATGATGAATGCTGATAAATAGACATTTTTAATCTTAATATTGTCCAAATTATAATTTTTAAAAATATTTCAAGATTTATTTATATATTTATTGGTCACAGAAAGAGGACAAGCAGAGGGAGCAGCATGGAGAGGGAAAAGCAGACTCCTCGATGCAGGACTCAATCCCAAGACCCTGGGATCATGACCTGAGCCGAAGGCAGACGCTTAAAAGACTGAGCCACCCATGCGTCCCTGTGATTCTTTTTTTATGCTTAGCTTGTTTGGCACCCTGAGTTGTTAAAAAAATCTTTGTCTACTCTGTAGTCATAAAGACATTCTCTTACATTTTCTTCCAAATCTTTATTACTTTGCTTAGTAAAATCTTCAATCCATCTCTAACTGATTGTATGACGTAGGTTAGGAGGTCAGATGCATTTTTCTATGTGGATATTTCACAGACCGAACATAATTCACATAAGACCATTTTTTACCCACTGCACTGAGATGTTGCCCCAGTCAGAAATCAGATGATTATAAATACGTAATCTGGATTCAGTACCTTGTTCCATTGATCGGTTTGCCTATTCTTGGAACAAACGTATACTGCCTTATTACCATAGATTTATAACAGGGATTGATATCTGCTAGTGCATCTGTTATCTGTCTATAGGAGGTCCTTTATATTATCAATAGCCAAACTGTGGAAGGAGCCGAGATGCCCTCCAACTGATGAATGAGTAAAGAAGACATGGTTCATATACACAAGGAATATTACTCAGTCATCAGAGAGTATGAATACCCACTATCTGCACTGACATGGATGGAACTAGAGGTTACGATGCTAAGTGACCAAGTCAATCAGAGAAGGACAATTATCATATGGTTTTACTTATGTGTAGAAGATAAGAAATAGCACAGAGGATCAAAGGGGAAGGGAGAGAAAACTTAAATGTGAAGAAATCAGGGAGGGAGACAAACCACGACAGACTCTGGACTCTGGGAAAAAAACTGAGGGTCATGAAAGGGGAGGTAGGTTTGGGGATGGGGTAACTTGGTGATGGCCATTAAGGAGGGCCTGTGATTGATGAGCACTGGGTGTTATATGCAACTAATGCATCACTGAACACTACACCAAAAACTAATGATGTACTACTATATGTTGGCTAATTGAATTTAAATAAAAATAAACCAAAATAAAATAGGTAAGTTATTTTCTGCCCAGAAATCAAAAGCTCTTTTTTATCATGAAAGTTTATTAACTCTTTAGGTTTTGACATCCTTTCAATGATTTATATCAAAAGCTTCTTATTAAAAACAAAGGTAAAGCTCATTACTGCTTCTTTCTACTGTATTTGAAAACTATTGTCAAAATTATGTCGTGCCTAAGTTAGCGCAGCCACTTTGGAAAACTGTGTGGAGATTCCTGAAGAAATTAAAAATAGAGCTATCCTATGACCCTGCAATCACACTACTGAGTATTTACCCCAAAGATACAGATGCAGTGAAAAGAAGGGCCACATGCAATCACTTTGGGAAACAGCATGGAGGCACCTCAAGAAATTCAGAATAAAGCTATGTTACAACCCAGCAATTGAACTACTGGGTATTTACCACAAAGATACAGATGTAGTGCAAAGAAGGGCCACATGTACCCCAATGTTCATAGCAGCAATGGCCACAATCGCCAAACTGTGGAAAGAGCCAAGATGCCCTTCAGTGGACGAATGGATAAAGAAGATATGGTCCAGGGCGCCTGGGTGGCTCAGTTGGTTAAGCAACTGCCTTCCGCTCAGGTCGTGATCCCAGAGTCCTGGGATCGAGTCCCACATCGGGCTCCCAGTTCCACGGGGAGTCTGCTTCTCCCTCTGATGTTCTCCCCTCTCATTCTCTCTCTCACTGTCTCTATCTCAAATAAATAAATAAAATTAAAAAAAAAAGAAGATATGGTCCATATATACAATGGAATATTACGCCTCCATCAGAAAGGATGAATACCCAACTTTTGTATCAACATGGACGGAACTGGAGGTGATTATGCGGAGTGAAATAAGTCAAGCAGAGAAAGTCAATTATCATATGGTCTCACTTACGTATGGAGCATAAGGAAAAACATAGAAGACATTAGGGGAAGGAAAGGAAAAGTGAATTGGGAGAAACTGGAGGGGGAGACGACCCATGAGAGACTGTGGACTCTGAGAAACAAACTGAGGGTTTTGGAGGCGGGGGGGGAAGGGGTTGGGTGAGCCTGGTGGTGGGTATTGAGGAGGGCACGTATTGCATGGAGCACTGGGCGTGGTGCATGAACAATGAATCTTGGAACACTGAAAAAATAAAACAAAATGAAATAAAAATTATGTTTTGCCTATAGATTCTCAAGCCTTAGGGTTATATCTTTTCCCCTGTCATCATTTTTGCCAGCCAGATTGAGAACAAAAATGAGCTTAAGATGTCTTTCACAGCTAAACTATGCTTGAATTTCAAGATCCTCTCTAGTCAAAACAACTCTCATATATTTCTGATATAAAAAAGAGAGGTAACTAAAAACAACGGCATATGCTTGACATTCAGCAGGTATTCTGATTCAATCACAACATTATGGAGCGACCTATTGGCAGGCACACCTTGTTTTATCGAGCTTCACTCTGGCATTTCACCGATCCTGCATTTCTTATAAATTGCAGGTTTGTGGCAACCCTTTGTACAGTAAGTCTGTTGGCGCCATTTCTCCGACAGCATTTGCTCACCTGTCTCTGGGTCACATATTGGTAATTCCCACAATTCTTTAAGCTTCTTCTTCTTATATTCATTATGAAGATCTGTAATCAGGGATATTACCAGTGTAATTGTTTTGGGGTGCCAGGCACTGCACCCATATAAGATGGTGAACTTGATCAATAGATAGGTGTGTTCTGATTGCTCCAGTGACTGGCCTTTCCCCATCTCTTTTTTAATCCTCCAGCTTACTCCCCGAGATACAACCATATTGAAATTAGGCCAATAAAAACCAACCCTACACTGGCTTCAAAGTGTTCAAGTGTTCTGAGAGTTACAGATGCCTCATTTTACATCAAAAGCTAGAAATGCTGTAGCTTAAGGAGGAAGGCAAGTCTAAAGTCAAGATAGGCCAAAAGACTGGCCTCCTGTGTGGGCCAAGTTGTGGACGAGAAGGGAAAGTTCTCGAAGGAAATGAAAAGAGCTACTCCAGCAAACACATGGATGATAAGAATGTGAAACAGTCCCATTGCTGATATGGAGAAAGTCTCAGTGGTCTGGAGAGATCAAACCAGTCACAATATTCCCTTCAGCCAATGCCTCTCCCAGAGCAAGATGCCAACTCTCTTTGATTCTGTGAAGGCTGAGAAAGATGAGGAAGCTGCAGAAGAAAAGACTGAAATTAGCAGCAGTTGGTTTAGTAGGTTAAGGAAAGAAGCTGGGTCCATAACATACAAGGGCAAGGTGAGGCAGCAGGTCCTGATGGAGAAGCAGTAGTAAGTTCTCCAGAAGATCGAGCAGAGAGAACTAATGACAGTGGCTGCCCTAAACAGCAGACTTTCAGAGTAGACAAACAGCCTTCTGTTGGAAGACAATGCCACTTAGGACTTTCCCACCTAGAGAGAAGAGGTCAATGCCGAGGCTTAATGCTTCAAAGCACAAGCCGACTCTCTCGTTGGGGGCCAATATAGCCCATAACTTTAAGTTGAAGCCAATGCTCTTTTACAATTCTGAGAATTCTAAGGCCCCTAAAAATTAGGCTAAATCTACTTTGTCTGTGCTTTATAAGTGGCACAACGCCTGCACGACAGCACATCTTTTGACAACATGCTTTACTGAATATTTTAAGCCCACCATTGAGACTTGCTGTTCAGAAAAAAATTCCTTTATAAATATGACTGCTCTTGGACAATGTGCCTGGTCACCCAAGAGCTCTGATGGAGACGGACGAGCTCAAGGTTGTTTTCAAGCCTGCTGACACAACCTCCATTCTGCAGCCCATGGATGAAGGAATGCGCTTGAATTCAGGTCTTATTATTTTGGAAATACATTTTGTAAAGCTAGAGCTGCCATAGTGATTCCTCTATGGCTCTGGGCAAAGTAAACTGAAAACCTTCCAGGAAAGATTCACTATTCTAGGAGCCATTCAGAACATCTGAGTTTCACGGGAAGAGGTCAAAATCCTGACATTCACAGGAGTTTGGAAGAACTTAATTCCAATGGGGGGAAGACCTTGAGGGCTTCGAGACTTTAGTGGCGGTGGAAATGGCGAGAAGAGCAGAATTAGAAGTGGAGCCTGAGCGTGAGACTGCCTGCCCGCCTGCATTCTCAGGACCAAACTGTGACAGACAAGCACTTGCTTCTGATGGATGAGTCAAAGAAAGTAAGCAGGAACCTGCTCCAGGAGAAGATGCCGTGAAGACTGCTGACACGACAAGAAGGGATTGAGAATATTATAGTGACTTAGTTGATAACGCCGTGGCAGGTTCTGCAAGAATTGACTCCAGTTGTGAAAGAAGTTCTGCGGATAAAATGCTACCAAACAGCATCACATGCTACAGAGAAAAGCATTTGTGGGAGGAAGATGGGGCGAATTTCACTGTGGTCTTATCTTAGGAAATGGCCAGAGCCACCCCAGCCTTGCGCAACCACCACGCTGCTGAGTTGGCCACCGTCAACGCCGAAGCAAGACTCTCCCCCAGCAAAAGGACGATGACAGAATTGTGGTCAGCACTGCGTAATGCCCAGAGTCGTCGAGTCAGTATGTTGTACACTGGAACCTACTGTCATATTGTCTGTTAACTTTACTCTGCAGGGGCTCCCAGGGGGTTTCCCAAAGCTGGCTTAAACTGGGGCTGCTACCGGCACTTCCCAGGGCTGTAGGTGGGGCTGTATCCCGCCTGGGCCTCACTTGGCCCGTAACTCAACAAGGGCTCCAGAGGTCCCATCATGCAGGAAGGGCTTGACCAGGTTGCAGTTGCTGAGCGTCAAACCCTTCATCCCTGGACTTGCAAGTATCTGGAAGGGGACTCCTGGCTCCTCATCTAGGAATTAGGTCACCTGGAACCTGATGGATGATAAGAGAAGTCCCAGTGCTGAGGTTTGCAGGGTGGGGAGGGTGCCGGGAGGGACAGGTGGAACAGCCCAGATAAGGTCCTGGAATCCCAGGAAAGGAGACCAGCGAGGCCAGGGCAGAGAGGAGCCCTGTCCGCAGCCACAACACCCACCCTCTCTCAGCGTTAAGGAAAAGACACCCGAGCGCAGGGGAAGAGGAGGATCTGAACTGCGGTGACAGATCAGAGGGCTGCGACCTGCTGGCCTTCCCTTACGGCGGAGACTGGAGAGGACACCAACCTCCCTCCGAACCCCCTGCACGCCAGGACCAAACGTGCTGGGGGCCCGACTCTCCTGCACTGGCAGAGCCTCAGAAGGAGATGAGACCCCAGGGGCGCGGGGATCCAGGACCCACAGAGCTCTCCAGACCAGGGCCTGCAAGAGTGGAAAGAAGAAAACCTTATTCTCCGCCATCCTGTGACCCCCGTAATTGGCCCTGGATAACCTCCTGCGAGCACAGAACCCGAAAGCTCAGCTTTGGGAAAAGGACAGGGATACACCCAGAACGGTGAGGGCAGGCTGGCCCTCGGAGACCCGACTGAAAGGGCGAGGGGAGGCAGGCGGGTGAGGGGCTCTGGCACCCAGCCCCCTGGGAAGCCTGCCTCTGAGCTTGGAGCAGCACCTCCCTCTTGAGGGGGGAGCATCCTCCTGAAAGTTTCCCCAGCCCTGGCAGGGGCAGCCTCATGCTTCCACTGGGGACCTCAGCTCTCCCTGCTCCTCCTCAGACGTTTAGCCTGGGGTCCTGGGTCCCCATGTCCAGGATCAGAGACAGCAGCCCTCACCCCTGTGTGACAGCTCCGTGGTGCTTCTCGGCTGTTCGTGTATCAGTCATTCCTGCTTCTTCCTTTGTTCCCTGGGCCTAGGGTTACCAGCCTCTTCCTGCGGCTGCTGCCTCTGCTAAAGCTTCATGTTGTCTTTTACACTCGGAGTTGCCATGTTAATAACCTTGTCATGACAGATCGATTCTCAATATTAAATTCACCCTGTGCAAGGAACTAGGGCAGCTTCTGCTCCCAGTTGGCCTCTGACAATCGGATACCGTCTGTTAGACTCACTGCACACAGTGCTGGGGAAACAGTGGGTGTGTTTTTAGATCACTGTCCCTCTCTCCGTGTCTATGGAAGGTGCGGCGTTGCCCCACTGGCCTCCAGAGTAGGGCATGCTGGCTGGGGAACCTGGAGAGCCATCTGGAGGTGCAAGGTTTGGCAGCGACTCAGGAGGAAATCTCATGAAACAGTTTTACTGAGAATAAGATCGGCTATAATTTGTAGAAATACAAACAGGAAGAAAAACATAACCTTGCTTGTCTAGAAAGGAAACAGATTGTAAGTATTTACTTATTACTGACAGCCGAGTGCCTTGGAGACTACAAACTGTCTGGGTTGGACATCTTTATAAGCTGGAGATCCAATTGTAAACACTGGATAATTGAGTACATTTTAAATTGGAATAGTTTGTAACTCGGGTCTTCTCACTTGCCTAATTTCCCTTTGTAATTAGTTGGTGATAGTACTTTCAAAACAGGACTGTCCTCACTGGGAAACATACACTCTGAAAAAAGTCAATTTTCTCCACCAGAGCCAGACTCTGTCCTACGGCTAACCTACTAACTGGAAAAGCCACAAAGGCCAAAGGACAGTCAAAACTTCAACCTACACCTTCTAGTTTAAGATTAGAGAGTGTAAGGAGGAGGCAGAGAGGACCAATGTGATCAACTAGATATTCTGGGGGTGCCCCTCACTGCCAAGCAGTTTCTGAAAAACATATTTCCTTCTAAACACTGGTACAGGAAGTCTGGGAAATCTTCAAAAACATGCCCTTTGAAGGTGGCAATCCCAAACTTCCACGAGGAAAAGTAATCAAGAAAATACCATACCCAACAAAACGAAACAAAACAAAACAAAAAACCTCAGATGGTTTTGCTAGGGCATTCCATAAAACTGTTGCGGTACAAACAGTCCCAATACTATGTAACTTGTTTCCGTTGACAGGAAATGAGAGAAAACTTCCAAGTTCTTTTAAAGAACAGGTATATTAATACCCAAACCTGATAAACTTAGCACTTACACAAAAAGAAAATTTCAGACCAACATGTTCTGAAAACCAATGCAAAATCTGAAATAAAATGTTAGCCAGTATTAAGAAAATAAAATGTTACCCAATATTAACCTACCACGAAGGAGGGTCTATACTAGAAATAGAACAATGATTCAGTATTAGAAGACCTATTAATATCACACCAAATTAAGAGTTCTAAGGAGGAAAAAAGCCCCACATGATTACTGATTACCTCCACTGATCCTGAAAAAGCCTTGAACAAAATTCACCTACTTTTAAGAAAAACCCTTGAGAAAATATAAAAGTATTAATTATTCCTTATCATGATAAAAAATACATATAATTCAATCCCAAAGTCAAGATCTTAATGAGGAAACCCTGAAAGCATTTGCACTAATGGCAAAAACAATGCAAGGATGCCTGTTATTTCCACTACATATAAAACATTTTCCTGACAGACTAAAGACAGCAATTACAGGTGTAAGAACTGGAAAAGAAGATAGACCACTATATTTACAGGTGACATATAGTATACTGGGAAAGCTCTAGAGGTACACCAAGACAGAAGCCACTAGCCACACTTGGCTACTTACATTTAAATGAACTCATCAAAAAAATAAAAATTCAGTTCCCTCAGTCACACATTTCAAGGGTTTCACAGCCACAGGTAGCTGGTGGCTACCACGCTGGACAGCACAGACACAGGATATTTCTTTCTTTTCTTTTTTCTTTTCTTTTCTTTTCTTTCTTTCTCTCTTTCTTTCAAGATTTTATTTATTTATTTGACAGAGAGAGAGGGAGAGATCACAAGTAGGCAGAGAGGCAGGCAGAGAGAGAGAGAGAGTGGGAAGTGGCTCCCCGCCAGCAGAGAGCCTGATTCCAGGACCCTGAGATCATGACTTTAACCCACTGAGCCACCCAGGCGCCCTGACACAGGATATTTCTGCCAAGGAAATTTCCATTAGGCAGTGCTGCCCTAGAGAATCAAGGATAAAACTAATTCAAACAAACCATAAACAATTCAGCAAGATAATATAAAATAAACATATAAAAACAACAGCATTTCTGGGGTGCCTGAGTGGCTCAGCTGGCTAACCATCTGATTCTTGGTTTCAGCTCAGGTCATGATCTCATGGATGGTGGGATCGAGCCCCACATCAGGCTCTGAGCTCAGTGCCAGTTCTGCTTGAAATTCTCTCCCTCTGTCCCTCCACCTGCTTGCTTGCTCTCTCTCTCTCTCAAATCAATCAATAAATCTTTTAAACATATTTTTTAAAAAGTAGCATTTCTATATCCAAATAATTACTAGTTAGGGGATATGATACATTAGGAAACCTCACTTACAAAAACAACAAAATCTTAGCAATAAACTTAAAACGGTACTGAAAGACACAGAGTAGCTTTAAACAAATGGAAAGACAACCCTCCTTCTTGATTAGGATGTCATGACATCATTAAGAACTGAGTTCTCCCCAAGTTATTTATTTATTTTTTATTTACTTATTTATTTTTATTTATTTATTTGACAGAGAGAGAACACAAGCAGGCAGAGAAGCAGGCAGAGGCGGAGAGAGGAGCAGGCTCCCCGCTGAGCAAGAAGCCCGATGCGGGACTCCATCCCAGGATGCCGGGATCATGACCCGAGCCGAAGGCAGCTGCCCAACCAACTGAGCCATCCAGGTGTCCTGCAAGTTATTTATTTTAATGTATTTGTCGTCAAGGCATTTTATTTGCATGTATGCATTACATCCCTAGAAAAAGAATCCCAGGAGTTTCTCTCCTGTTGGTTTTCATTTTGCTTCTTCCTGGTCCATGATCCCAGCTGAGGTTGTCAGGACAATGGAACCAAACTGGTGGGACAGGACCAGATTATTCTGCCATTGTTCTAGATCTTTCAGTTGTACACCAAATCGAGAGCTGATCACTCCACACTTGTTTAACCTGCCTGTGAGGTTCACAACAATTTTCTTCAGCTCTGTGATCAAGAGTGATTTCAAATTGGGTCATGTAACCAGGCTTCGTCATCACAGCTAGAAACCAGACGATGACTTGGGAACATGGCCTAATAGAATGTGGCGTTTGCCTCTCTTCTCGGCTCTGTTAACCTCTTGAGAGCATCTACCAGGACATTCACGAGCACCATTTTGTCAGCATGGAAACTGGAGGAAAGAGTCCCTAAACTATTTACAAATTTAATGGGTCCCAATAAAAATGTCCAGTGAGCTTCCTCATGGGGCTTGAAAAGTTTACCATTAAGTTAATAAGGAAAATACCAAAGAGAAAACCTTTAAGAGAAACTGGCTCCCTCATTAAAACATACAACGAAATGTCTACAATCAACAGCATGTTGGGGCACCTGGGTGGCTCAGTGGGTTAAAGCCTCTGCCTTCGGCTCAGGTCATGATCTCGGGGTCCTGCGTTCGAGCCCCATATCCGGCTCTCTGCTCAGCAGGGAACCGGCTTCCCCTTCTCTCTCTGCCTGCCTCTCTGCCTCCTTGTGATCTCTCTCTGTCAAACAAACGAACAAACAAATATCTTAAAAAAAAAAAAGAGGGGCACCTGGGTGGCTCAGTGGGTTGAAGCCTCTGCCTTCGGCTCAGGTCATGATCTCAGAGTCCTGGGATTGAGCCCCGCATCGGGCTCTCTGCTCAGCGGGGAGCCTGCTTCCCCCTCTCTCTCTGCCTGCCTCTCTGCCTACTTGTGATCTCTCTCTGTCAAATAAATAAATAAAATCTTTAAAAAAAAAAAACCAAAAAAAAAAAACCCCTCAAAAACCAGTGTGTTACTGGTGCACGAGCAGGCAGCCAGACACAGTGCTGAACAGACATTTCACAATAAATACAACTACGTATAAAAGTCTAGTCTAAGGTAAAAGTGGTCTTTTGAATCCTGGAGAAAAAGGTTTTAATAAAGCCTTTGAACCAATTATATACCTATCTGGAAAAAATTAAAATTAGATCTATTCTTCACACCATACACAAGAATAGATGTGGTGCTATCAATTGATCCTCCCAACTTTCCTGTCTGTAACAATCTCTGAAGTACAGAAAAAAAACTTTTAAAAATAGCAACTAGTCCCAGAGGCAAATACTGGACCTGAGGGGCTGTGACTCAGCAGCTGACCTCTGGGGGACTCCTCAGCACTCCTCTAGGGACCGGCAGCCTCCGTGCCTTTGCCTAGCCCCTTCCTCAGTCTGGGACACCCTCCCTCTCGCCCACCTCTAGACAACTTGCTCAAGACTAACCTTCGGAGGGCAGTTCTCTCTTCTGCAGGTTAGTCTTGAGCAGCCCGGCAATTGCACTACTAGGTATCTACCCGGAGGAAACTAAAGTATTGCTTTGCAGGGCTACACGCACCCTGAGGTTGGAGCAGCATTATTTACAGTTACCCAACTACGGTCAGACCCACGTGCCCATCCACCGATGA
>JAPYYJ010001240.1:0-14447 GCA_028533885.1 Nasua narica | reverse complement strand
GAATAATCCAATCAAGAAATGGGCAGAAGACATGAACATACATTTCTGCAAAGAAGACATCCAAATGGCCAACAGACACATGAAAAAGTGCTCAACATCACATGGGATCATGGAAATAGAAGTCAAAACCACAGTGAGATACCACCTCATACCAGTCAGAATAGCTAAAATTAAAAAAAAAAAAAAAAGAATAGCTAAAATTAACAAGTCAGGAAATGACAGATGTTGGTGAGGGTGGAGAAAGGGAACACTCCTACACTGTTGGTGGGAATGCAGGTTGGTGCAACCACTCTGGAAAAACAGTATGGAGGTTCCTCAAAAAGTTGAAAACAGAACTATTGCATGACCCAGTAATCGCACTACTAGTATTTACCCTAAAGACACAAGTGTAATGAACTGAAGGGGCACATGCACTCAAATATTTATAGCAACAATGTCCACAATAGCCAAACAATGGAAAGAACCTAGATGTCCATCAACAGATCAATGGATAAAGAAGATGTGGTATATATATATATATATATATATATATATATATATATATAATGGAATACTATGCAGACATCAAAAAAACCCACAAAATCTTGCCATTTGCAATGATGTGAATGGAACTACAGGGTATTATGCTAAGCGAAATAAGTCAATCAGAGAAAGACAATTAACATATGTTCTCTCTGATATGAGGAATTTGAGAGGCAGAGCAGGGAGGGGGGCGTGGGGTGGAGGGAGGGATAATATGAAACAAGATGAGACTGGAGAGTGAGAAAAACCATAAGAGACTCTTAAACTCAGTAAACAAACTGAGGGTTGCTGGGGGCTCGGGGGTGGGGGAGGTTGTGGACTTTGGGGAGGTTATGTGCTATGGTGAGTGCTGTGAATTGTGTAAGACTGATGATTCACAGACATGTATCCCCGAAGCAAGTAATACATTATATATAAAAAGAAAGAAAAGAAAGAAAGAACTGTAGGAAGCGGCCCTTCTCTTGGACCAGAAGAACAAAGCGGGGGAAGCTGGTTTAACAGAAATTGGATGCCCTCAAGCAGAAAAGGCTATTTGCCCAGTGCTGGAACTTCCTGGTGGGAGCCTCCAGAGACTGGTTCCTCAAGCATGAGAAGATAAGGGGGACTGGAGCCAGGGGCTGTTGCCATGGTGAAAAGCCAGGGGTAGGATGGCACAGACACAAACAGCAAGCCAACTGGAAGGAACCAGTCCCTCCTCCCTCTTCCTTCCTTCCAGTCTCCTCTACTGCCCCCCTGTTAGGGCAAAACCTAACACCAACAAAACCTAACAGGGACTTGATGGCTAAAAAGGAAGTCATGTTTGCAGCCTTCTAACAGCAGCATTACAAAGCCGAATACAAACGGGTGGGTTTGAGGAGAGGCAGGATAGCTTAACAGCTGCACAGACAGCATGAGGCTTGAACGAGATGAGGCTTTTGAATGCACTTAGTGCGATGCCTGGAGCTCACCTAGTAAGCGACAACAACGGTGCTCCCTGGCCCAATTCAGCGCTCCTTCAACACTGAAATGGAGCCAGCTTTGTCCCGAATATTATCCTTTCCAGTAGCTTTTTCCTGACAACATCGACAACTTGGGGTAGCAAGAACACATATTCCAAGCTCGTATTATGCATTCCTTTTTTAGGTGACAAAGATCCTTTCATATATTTGAAACGGAAGTTCCTCTAACAGGCTTTATCATCTTAAGTGAGATTTCTTGTGTTGCTAAAGACGCCGTTGTGGTTAACAGCAGGTAACACGAATGTATTGCTTATTATGTGCCAGGTACCCCCTGAGCCCCTCGACACGGCTTCTTTTGTCTAATTCCCCCCGCAAGCCACCGCACGCACCGGTCCTGCTACTGCCACGTGGAACGGACAAGGAAGCTCCGAGGTCTTGCGTACCTTGCCCAAGGCCATGGGAGCTTCAGTGTATGGCGCCGATCACTCTACAGTGTGCCACCAGCTGACCCACTTCAGTCACCCTCCCTCAGCCCTCGAACTTGAAACCTATCTTAGGTCACCATGGTCCGTGAACCGACCTGGCAGCAAAATTTGACGGAATGAGGGTTTTCCTGCCTGGTGGTTGTTTTGCTTTGTTTTGCTGCTGAGGGGGCGCAGGGTTTCTTGAATCCAGCAAAACTGACAAACCAGATACAGCACTATATACACATCTAGTCTGACCTCTTTACTCTGATCATGGGCATGGGGTCGGTCCCCGCCCTGGGGAAGGCGTGACTGTGGCGCAGGGCCTGTGCACTTTCAAGGCTCCATGTGACGTGGGTTTATTGGCATCTGTGGAAACAGAACTCCTCCCATCTCTGAGCTCACTGGGTTTTGAGTGAACTGGTGTAAGGTGTAAACCTCATCCCCTCTCTCTAGCCTGGTGGTGTTCTCACACGGTCATCTCCGCTGGTCAGCTGTCTAGATGGTTATTGAACAGAAGCCTTCTACCATGGCCTGCGTCTCTGCCATGTTATCTATTGTGTCTACACCACGGTCATCCCCGACTAAAAAGATCATTCTGATGTACGTTAGACCTCTGGACCTTCCAAGCAGTCTCACTCTTGGGTATCAGATGGGGGAGCCATTTTGGTCCTCACCCTGTAGGCTCTGTGTGTCTTGGCAACAGGGGAGGGATGTGAGGAGGCCGCCACAGAGGTGTTGGTGATGGAGCCGAGTGAGGAGGGGGAGCATAAAGGAAGGGCACTTGGTTGCCACGGTGACACCAGCAAACACTCAAAAGAGAGGGTGTGGTCCAGGATTTAACGAAGTGCCATTGGGTTTGAGCAGCAGCTGGAATGTCTGAGTGTAGCTGCATTCCTCCCCACAGAGCCTGGGGCCGGGCCACCAGCAAGGACTGCCTGTACCTCTCAGGAATGCTCACGATGAAGACAGGCATGGAAAAGACAAGCAGGCCTCCCAGGTGTGGGTTTTCCTATCCCCAGCCACAGAATGGGGGCCTTCCAGAAGAAATTTGGAAAACTCCACAAAGAGCCAAAGGAGACTTGATCTACAAATTATTTTTTCACCAAAAACTCTGAGGCTGACATTCTTCAGGGTATGAGCAGGCACTTTGAAAGTTCTTCCCTGCAAAAATTCCCTGCTCTCTTTTCTTTTGCTGCCTGTCCTTCTCTTCCAAAGTGGTATACTCATTCTCGACTCAGGCCTGGGGTTCTCAAACCCTCCCAGTTTGATCAAACAGAAAGCGTCTTTTGGGTGCAGTGTGAGCAGCAGGAATGTGGGTGGCATTTGGTCTTGGTCAGAGGGCCAAGTCTGGAGAGATGCAGGAGAGACAAGACCACAAAGACAGAGAGGGGAGGGAGCAGGAAGGACATGACGAGTGGGTTTAGAGTATGTGAAAGCCTGAGGTCAAGGCAGGGTCTTATGTCCAAGGCCCAATGGTTAGGTGAGGCTTTCACTAGCCAGGAGTTTCACAGAAAACCTGATAAGATTGTGACAGTGAACTCAATGGTTGGCCAAGTTGTCTGATGAAGGAGCTCTAGAGCTCCCACAAAAACTTGGAAAACAGATATTGCCAGAATCTGACCTTACCTTCACCTCCAGGTCTTGCTAGACTGAACTCTTCCCAGATTCAATTCTTTTCTATCTTAATTATTCTTCTCCTAAGTCTTAATTAGCTGAGAGGAAACGCCCATCTAAAGTATAGCACAGGGGCGCCTGGGTGGCTCAATGGGTTAGAGCCTCTGCCTTCGGCTCAGGTCATGATCTCAGGGTCCTGGGATCGAGCCCCGCATCGGGCTCTCTGCTCAGCAGGGAGTCTGCTTCCCTCTCTCTCTGCCTGCCTCTCTGCCTGCTTGTGATCTCTCTCTCTGTCAAATAAATAAATAAAATTATAAATAAATAAAGTATAGCACAAGTGGAAACTAGAGACAAGTGGTAATATTTTAAGTGTGTTGGAAATGCTAAGAGGGTGGTATTGAGCACTTCACTAAAAAAGAAGGAAATTCATTCATTAGTAACTATTTATTGTTAATAATTGTTTCCTGAACTACAGGTAAATTGGCTCTATGGCACATACTTTACATTCATTATAGTAAATCTGCATAAAAATTCTTGAAGTTGGGAATTAGCATTCCATTTTACAGATGGGAAAATTGAGCCTTAAGCCACTAACTTGCTCAAGATCACTCACTTTCATCTCAAGTTTTATGCTATAGGAAAGGAATTCACATGGACCACTTTATATGCCAAGCGCTTTCAAGGGTTACAAATGTTGCCCAATCAAATGCACATAACAACTCCGCAAATATAAACTCATCCCCTACTTTGCCATTAGGCCTTGAAAGACTCAGCCAACTATCCTGAGCTGGGAGCTGGGAGCCCGCATTAGGTCTTAAGTCTTGGCCTGTTCTCTCTAAATGAGCTAGCATGAATACCTAAGTGCCTAAAATGTCTACCAGATTTCACTTTGACTGAGTCAAGGCTTGAAATCCACGGATGCCTTGGTACCTCTGGGAGTTTCATTTATACCTAAGGGAAACTTGCTACTCTTCCCCAGCCATGACCATTGCCTGGGGCCCTCTTTACTCCACAAAAGTAAACTAACTAAAATTATTATGGGTGGATACAGATTGCTCATTAATGAGCATGCTGTCCAGGCAGAGCTCTGGGACATGCTCTGGCATTAGTACTATCCTGCAAAACTGTAGATAAATTACACTGTCTTGCTGACATTGTTTTTTTGGGTTTTTTTTTTTTTTAATTTTCCTTCCCTTAATACTTGGAATCGGGTCACATTCTAACTATTTAATCTGGAGCCTCAAACTGGCACACAGCATAGCTTTAAATGAAATTATATTTAAAACCTAGCCAAAGGTTCATAGAACACTTAATTGCATGTGAGTGTGTGTGTGTGTGTGTGTGTGTGTGTGTGTGCGTGCACGTGAGAGAAGAGAGAGAGAGAGATGGAGAGGAGGGGGAGGGGAGAAAGAGTAGAGAAGGGAGGGGAGAGAGTGTAGAGAGGGGGAAGAGAGAGAGAGAGAGAGAGAGAGAGAAACACCAGCAACAACCAGCCCATTAGAATAACTCACATTAGAATAATTCCTGGGCCAGGAGATTGCATGGAAACTCAAAAGCCAGCCAATCACGTCACACTTCTTCTGCCCCCCTGTGTCCCAGGGACACTTCTGTTTACCTTGGATAATAATACTTACAACCACCATATATAATCTAAAATGCTGGTTCCATGTTCTATGTTCCATGTTCTATGTTCATTACAGTAAATCTGCATAAAAAATTTTTTTTTGCAAAAAAGTTTTTGAAGTTGGAAATTATTATTCCATTTTACAGATGGGAAAATTGAGTCTCCACAGCCTTTAAGTAACTTGCTTGAGATGACTCAACTTCATCTTAGTTCAGGTTGCCTCTTAGATTCTCTATCTTGCCTGATCAATAATTACTGCTTCTTCCCAATCCCTGTGGGCAACACACCTACAACTGAAATGTGCATATCTGTTAGCTGGGCTAAAGCATTCCTCAACATAAAACTGACTGACAAGCCCCGAATTCCTCGGTCAACTTGAAAATAAGTCCTTCTGACACTCTGCCCTCACAACCCAGACTTCGGTGCCGCCCTTGTATCAACACCACTTTTTCGGACTACTGCTGAAGAACCAATCAAACCATAAAGTTCAAATGTCCACAGGCCCACCCCTAACTCCAAACAAAACATCCTCTTTTTTTTTTTTTTTTTGGTCCTCACATACAAAAAAATCAGGGTTGAATTCAATTAAGCAAATTTCAAGGTTTTATTCAGGCAGGGCACTGTGCAAGGCAGTGCCCGAGATCCAAACCTGAGTAAGACCATATTTCCCGGGCCAACACGTAGAGATGTGAAGTTGTGTCTTGCTCAAGCTTGCTTGATCCCAGGGGTGAATGTGGTCAGAAATCAAGGCCAGCCTACTTTTTCTATCCATGGTCTCTGAGGCTGGTTTGCTTTAACTCGGATGAAATGGATGCTGTTTTCCCCTCACAAAAGTCACCAAACAACCTAGTGGGGCTAAGTTCAACTGCCTCTAAAGAGCTTATAGTTGATTTGGGGGGAAAGACAAGAACACAGTCAACACAGCACCAGTCACCTAGATTGATCCCCAGTAAGGGGCCATGAATTCAATAAATCTCATCAAAGAGGGGGATGAAGCAGAGCTTTGTGAAATTGGAAAATAGGAAAAAGGACTGAGAAAATAAAGTCTGGGACATGAGGAGACAGAAGGAAGGTGGTCCAGGGTAGGGAACAGCATGAGCAAAAGCAGGAGGTTCGGAGGCCAGAGAGGCACTCCCTTCGACAGGGAGAAGGAGCCCTGGTTCAGAAAGAGTAGGGAGCAGTGCAATGGACTGGCTCCTCTGAGACCAGTTTGACCATTAAGGACATGCAGAATCTATGAAGTTGTTTTGCTGCATCGTGGGTGACTTGATGAGAGCTGAGGAATGACGTGGACTCCGTGTGCCAGTGGAAGAGGCAGGAGAGGGGACCTTGCCTGGCCCTATCTCCACGGCCTGTTGAGCAGGGGAAGGCAGCCAGGGAGAAAGCAGGACCAGTGAGGAGGAGGATGACAGGTGTGAGTGTTACAAAGGAGATGAGATGGATTTTATGCAAGCACAGAGAAGCCAGTGTAGGAAACGCTTTCCCTCTGAGGACTAGTCAGGGCCATTACTGTGGCCAAGGAGACCCTCCACGACCCCTCCCAATGCCACCGTCGCACTCCCTCATTTTGCACTGGCCACATTGGCCTCAGTGCTCTTCTGCAAACATGCTGAGTTCTGTCCCCACTCACAACCACTGCTCCCTGTGCAGGCTCGTCTCCCCCAGGGATTCAGTGCGCTTCCTCTCTTACCTCCTCCTACTTCTGAGAAGCATGCTCGGACCTTCCCTAACATGAACTGGCACCTCCCTGCCCTTGGCCACTCCTGGCCACCTCACCACACCTGAGTTTCTTTTGTGGCATCCCTCACCAGGAGACACATGTATTCCTGGTTATATTGTCTGTCTCGCACTTCTTTCCAAGCTCCATGAGGGCAGAGACTGTTTTGTCCACTACTGTATCCCTGGTGCCTGACACAGAATAGGTGCTCAATAAATACCTACTGAATAAAACAATATCACCAACTACGGGGCATTTTTTGCTTCGCTAAACTCACAGCAGTCCAGATACAAAATGTAGCGCCCTAGGGGATGATTCTTTAGTATTAGACTGATTCATGACCAAGCAGGAAAACTTATGGAGGAAAATGCTAGAGTGCATTATCAGTCCTTTGGATACCTTTTCACGCCTGAGCACCTAGAAAACTAAGTCTTGTGCTTTAAGTGTGCGGTTTCCCCACAGACGGGGTGTGCTATGAGAGCACAGTGGGTTAATGCACACAGCTTGGAGCCAGACTCCCAGGATCCAAATCCTGACTCTGTCATTTGTTAGCTGTGTTGCCTTGGGCCGCTCTGCACCTCTCTGAATACTTCCCATGTCTCATTATTGTTAAGTGTTTCCCTGCTTCTCAGTCACTGTCTGATTTCCCAAAGTGAAGGTCCCGGTGATGACCCTCTTATCTGATCTGTTAGAAAATTGCACAGACTTTAGGGAAACTATATGCCAGTGGTTTTTATTTGCTTTTTATTTCTGGTTTGAGGTTTCTCAATGTATATTTGTAGATGACTTATTAAATTTAAATTTTCCTAAAGTAGAATAATATAATCCAAATACCCAGCTAAGCATGATAGACCCTTACTTCAACCATGGGACGTAAGTGTCATGATTAAAAAAAAAATGCCCAAAGCACATTTTAAAGGCAAATGTGAATAATTTGTCTGTGATATTCTAGAACTGTGTGGTCCAGTATGGAGTCCACCACATGCAGCTACTTAAATTTAAATTATTAGAATTGAGTAAAGTCTAAAATTTAATTTCTCAATCATCCTGGTCACACTTCAGTGGCTCAAGAGCAACACGTGACCAGTGGCTGCTACACTGGACAATGCAGATACACAACATTTCCATCATTGTAGAAAGTTGATTTTAATTGTATCAATAGTACTCTTCTACACACTCCTTCCATTCAACAATTCAATGATTTTTTGAAGAAATAACCAGCTTTCCACGTAACTAGTGCAACTTTCCAGAGATATTCCAAATATCTGGAGTTTACGAGCATTTTTGCCAACTCCAGAAATTTCCCCATAACCCACTTCATTTTGCTCAGTGCCATGCTTTATCACCATCATCCTGCGATCTATTTTGCTTCTTTCTGAATCAGTAGTGTAGAACATCTGACAGCCAAAGCACACAGGATTCTCTTATCTGCCCTGTCCCACGAATATAAGAATCATGATGCACATCTCGGAGACCCTCTAATGTCTGAGTATCATCATGTTCGAGGACTTGGAGGGTCTTTACAAGCACTTCAAAAGCAGTTTCCTCATCTTCTTCACTGGCAAACTTCTTGACAGAGTAGTCTATACATATCGCTTCTATCAATCACTCCTTAACTTCTTCCTGTCTACATTGCTCAGGCACTGTGCTGGGCATTGCCCTACAAAGGTAGATATTTAGGAGACTGGGGCTCAGAGAAGCTACGTAACTAGAGAAAGATCTAGTTAGTGGGAGAATCAGAATTCAAATTGAGATTTGTGGGCTCAAAAGCTTGCCCTTTGCAAGTTACCTGCTGCTGCCCACAGATTATGAGTCACTAATATCTCATATGTATTGCCCGTCAAGGTCCAGACTCAGTCATACATGCCCTTAGCCTCCCTGCAGCAGATCACCTATCAAAGTGGAAAAGGCATTAGCAGTATTGAGTAAATAAGCAGTATTTCCCAGAGTGGAGGCTACTTGGACATATTAAGAAGCTATGGGATCTCTCTTACAGGTCATTCTCAAGGTTATTGACTCACCACAAACAAAACCATTCCTTGGAAGTCATTTGTGTCCTAACACAACTTGCCTTACTATTCAGAAAGCACTCTGACCTATGCATATGGAGTTGTGGTATGGGGAAACTCTCTAACTTTTACAGCCTTTTGTGACACTTGAATTTATGACTTGTATGTGTATAAATATTTTTAAAAGGCAACTGACTTCTAATAGCAGCTACCTAGTGGGCAGGAAAGACAAATTGATACATGATTGGTAATCATTAAAAAGCCAACACTCTCCCTTTATATACTCATTATAACTTTTTTACATTTGAATAAATCACTTTCATGTGGACAAAGAAAAGAAGCTCATCTATATTACATTATCCTTAGAAGGAAATTTGATTCAAAGAATATGAACAAATTGTAATTTCTCTGGACTAACTTCCAGGATTTAGAAATGTTTTCATTATACTGACTTGAGATGTTAACCAGACTTGTAGATTCTCTTAAGAATGTTCCCTGCCATTGTCACACCAGTTCTAACTAGTACTAGTATAGGCAGTGTATCCAAACATCCAGTGGCACGCTCAAGAAAAAGAAATCAGAGGGATCATCAGCAAGTTGCCGAATGTAACCGATCACACACACTTCCTAATGAGCTGACCACTAGACTGAATTCTGACCAGAAAATGTGCATTCGAGACCAGGTAGACTCAGTCTATGGCAGACTTGAAAATAACCATTAACTCTCTAAACTAGTCTTACCTCGTTCCAGAACCAAATACCCAAGGAATAGATAGGATTTATGGATGTGGACTATTATGAGATATAAGATTGTCTCCACCACATTCTTTTTTTCCCAGCTAACCACTGGGCAGCCTGAAATGCCACAGATCCAGAATCATCGGCCTTCCTGGGGGGACATAAAAAGAGACCCAGAGCTAGCTCTGGAGATGCCACGGAGCTATCTATAAGTGTAAAATCTTCTCATCACCCTCTTTTCCATGCTAAGCCCCTCATTATCTTGTTGGCCTGAATCTAAGAGTAGTGAGTCTCCCAGCTGACCGGTGACTCATCATGTCATTTAAGTTTGTCAGTCAATGGAAACCAGAGCTCCAAAGTCTCTCTCCAGGACTATCCCTGGGGAAGCTATTAGGGAGAAGGCAGCCTTGCCAGATGTCTCAGTCCAGCTGGCCTAACTGGCATGTGTAGGGGCATCTGCTTATACTCAGGGCCTGGCATGAGGAGAGAGCCCTGGAAGAGTACTCTAGAAGCTCTGCTCTCAGTTTTCCTACCATCAGCTACTAACAAAGCCACAAGGAAACCAATGAGTGCCTTGAAATATAAACAGGTAAAAAGACATTTAACTCTCCCATTTCAATTGGATATGGGTTCACTCTGGGCCTAGTGGGCTGAACATCATGTAGTGGAAAGCACATTGCATTTGGGGAACAGAAAACTTGGATTCCCATTCCAAGCTGAACTTAATTATATGAACTTAAATTTTTCAATAACCTCTCACAGTATCTTCATCTGTAAAATGGAAACAAAGCTGGTTTTGCTCCACCTAGCCATAGCTGGCAATAAGGCATAAGAAAGCATGAACTTTTAAGAAAATGTCAGCTAACTTTTTGTTGTTGTTGTGTTTTGTTTTATCCTCAAATGTTTGTTTCTTGTCATAAGCCTCTCCCATAAGTTACAAGCTCACTTGTAACCTATCTATTCCGTAGGCCTTACCAAATGGCTAACAGGTGTGTCAGATAACCACCCAGCCCTTTAGACCACCAGGTGATGCCCATCATGACCAGAGACCTTGCCAAGCTGCCCCTCAGCTGTGGAAGCCTCCTCCAGTGTGATAAACACTCCTTTATAGGAAACTTACAACAACGTATCTGGCCCTGATATTGATTTTATCAAATAGCAACATGCGCTCTTTCTCCAAAAGCTTGCTCTTCCTGCCTTCCCTTTTCTGTCAGTGATGGCAACCTTAATGGGTGTATAGGCTTAATGCAGAGACCTCATCTTTGACATTGCTCTCCATATCTCCCCCGTTCCCTTTAACATCCCATTAAACACCATTTTTCTTTTCCTTCTTGCATCTTGAAATCTCACAGAGCCAGGCTTAAGACTAAGACCAGTCATAGGAACCTAAGGAACTTTACTCACCAGACTTATACTTGCTATCCTTATCTATGAAATGAGAAGCTGCAGATTTGTTTTGAAGATTAGATAAGATTGTGTTGAACCCTACATCAAAAACTAATGATATGGAAATGAGGTGGAGCAAGATGGCGGAAGTGTAGGAGACTAATCTCATAGGGTCCTAGGAGTCCAGCTAGTTATCAAACCATTCTGAACACCTACAAACTCAACAGGAGATCAAAGAGAAGAAGAGCAGCAATTCCAGGAATACAAATGCGACCACTTTCCGGAAGGTAGGACGTGCGGCAAAGTGAAACCGAGGCAACAAACGGGAAGATAGACCGTGGGGGAGGGGCCGGCTGCCCGAGAGCGGTAGAGCCCCTGAGCACAAAATCAGAACTTTTAGCGTCTACTCCACTGAGGGATGGCGCTCCAGAGGCTGAGGGCAGAGGGCCCTCGTGGGGACAGTGTGGCCTCAGGACCCGCAGGGTCACAGAAAGACCAGGGGTGTTTGAGTGTGGCAGAGCTCCCCAGCTCCTGAGGAAGCCGGCGGCAAAGACAGAGCTGAGGGGGGCTCTCAGCTCATGCTTACCTTAAACCGTGATCCAAGGCACAGTCAGAGTGCTGCTATTCGTGCGGGGACCCCACAACTGACAGAGCCGGGGAGTCCCCCCACTTCCTAGTCCAGGCAGAGCGGCGCGGAGCGGCTGCAGGAATCTGCTGGGTTTGGAGACTCCAAATGGGGCCGCGCGACAGAGACAGAAACGCTCGGTCACAGGCCGGGTGAACTCGGAGCGGCCGGAGAGCAGGGAGACGGGAGGGACTGACTGTTTTCTCCGAGGGCGCACTGAGGAGTGGGCTCCTCCTGAGATCTCGGCTCCTCCCGAACGGGAGCCTGGGAGGCCGCCATTTTTATTCTCCTCCTCCGAAGCGGTACGGAAAGCGTTCAGGGAACAAAAGCTCCAAGAGAGAACCCAGATTACTTAGCCCGGCCCCCGGCAAGGGCGGTGCAATTCCGCCTCAGGCAAAGACACTCGAGACCCACGGCAACGGGCACCTCCCCCAGAAGATCAGCAAGAACATCCAGCCAAGACCAAGTCACCGATCAATGAGAACTGTGGAAGTCCAGAGCTAGGGGAAAGGAACGCAGAATTCATGGCAATTTTACCATGATTCTTTAGTCTTTCAACATTAAATTTTTTTATTTTTTTCTAATTCTATTTTTTTAATCTTTCCTCTTTCCTATTTTAACCTTTTTAAACTATTTTATCAATACCTTTTTTTTACTAGTGAAAATGCTTTTATTAAATAAAGTATCACTGAATAGCTACTAAACAACTGATTAGCAAACTCGTTAGCCTTGAGACAAAAGTATAAGGGTGAGTAGTAGGCCTCTTATAAACAATGATAAAGTACCAAGGTACAAAAATTTGATTTTTCTCATGGACTTTTCAAACCTTCACAGTATCCCCCTGAGATTCCCACATAACATCTTACCTAAAATTTGCCAATACCTTTTTAAAAATCTTTTAAATCTTCATATCCATATTCTATCCCTTCATTGTATTTAACCTTATTTTTTGTATACATATAGGTTTTTCTTTCTTTAAAATTTTGGGATACAGTTTCTTCTAACAGATCAAAATATACCCTAAATTTATTTTTATTTTTTTTATACCCTAAATTTAGCACATGGCTTTTTTCTAGTCTCCAGCCTGATCATTCTTTCCTCTTTTTTTTTTCACTTTTTCAACTAACTTCTTATCAATTCCTTTTTAAGAATCTTTTTAAATTTCCATCTTTATAGTCTTATTCCATCCCTTCATCCTGTTTACACTTATTTTATATATATAAGTTTTTCTTTCTTCAAAATTTTGGGAGGCAGTTTCTTCTAACAGACCAAAATACACCCAAAATCGAGTGTGTGGCTCTGTTCTATTCACCAATCTAATGTACATATATATATGTGTTATATATATAATGTTATTATATATTACAATATAATATATATTATATATTACATATTTTAACATATTAACATATTTAATATTTTAACACAAGCAATATAATTAATATTAATTTCAATAAATATTTAATAGAATATTATATATGAAAATTTATGATATAATAGAGATACATATTATATATATTATATATGTGTGTGTATTTTTTTCCTCCCACCTTTCTTCTCCCTCTTGTTTTGGGTCTCTTCTGATTTGGTAAGTGTATATTTTTCTGGGGTTGTTGGTACCCTTTCAGTATTTTGTTCTCTCATTCATCTATTCTTATCTGAATAAAATGACAAGGCAGAAAAACTCACCTTAGAAAAAAGAGCAAGAGGCAGTACCAACAGCTAGGGACCTAAGCAATATGGATATTAGTAAGATGTCAGATCTAGAGTTCAGAATGATGATTATCAAGGTGCTAGCTAGGCTCAAGAAAAAGCATGGAAGACTAGAGAATCCCATTCTGGAGAAATAAAATCCCTTTCTTTTGAAATAAAAGAACTAAAATCTAACCAAGCTGAAATCAAAAAAGCTATTAGTGAGGTGCCATTAGAAATGGAGGCTCTTGGGGCGCCTGGGTGGCTCAGTGGGTTAAAGCCTCTGCCTTCGGCTCAGGCCATGATCTCAGGGTCCTGGGATTGAGCCCCGCATCGGGCTCTCTGCTCAGTGGGGAGCCTGCTTCTCCCTCTCTCTCTGCCTGCCTCTCTGCCTACTTGTGGTCTCTCTCTCTCTGTCAAAAAAAAAAAAAAAAAAAAAATGGAGGCTCTTACTGCTAGATAAATGAAGCAGAAAGGAGAATTAGTGATATAGAAGACCAAAAGTGGAGAATAAAGAAGCTGAGAGAAAGTGAGACAAACAACTATGGGACCACAAGGAGAGAATTTGAGAGATTAATGATACCAGAATATGAAACAATATTAGAATAAATGGGATCCCAGAAGAAGAAAGAGAGAGAGAGAGAGAGAGAAGGGCAGAAGGTATATTGCACCAAATTACAGCAGAGAATTTCTCTAATTTGGCAAAGAGAACAAGCAGCAAAATGCAGGAAGCACAGAGAACCCCCCTCAAAATCAATAAAAACAGGTCCATAACCCATCATCTAATAGTAAAATTACAAGTCTCAGTGAAAAAGAGAAAATCCTAAAAGCAGCTTGGGACGAGAGGTCTGTAACATACAGAAATATTAGATTGGCAGCAGACCTATCCACAGAGAGCTGGCAGGCCAGAAAGGACTGCCATTATATATTCAGAGCACTAAATGAGAAAAATATGCAGCCAGAATACTATATCCAGCTAGGTTGTCCTTGAAAATAGAAGGAGAGAGAAAAAACTTCCAGGACAAACAAAAATGAAAAGAATTTGCAAACACCAAACCAGCCCTACAGGAAATATTGAAAGGGATCCTCTAAGCAAAGAGAGAGCCTAAAAGTAA